>NW_026510438.1:0-37026 GCF_026875155.1 Cherax quadricarinatus | reverse complement strand
ATTTTACTTCATCTGGATCCATAACCATCTTGGTATCTTTAAATTTTTTTACCTCTGTGTATACAACATACCCAATACAGGCCACTGTCACAGTCAAGGAGTAAAACATTTTTTTATCCCAAAGCGTTTCCTCTTGCTCGGATATCTTAATGACAGCTACCTTTGAACAAAATAAAAAGATCGTCAATTAAAAGGGTTCTTGAAGGATAAAAGTATATGCTGAACTTTTTTTTGAGATACATAAAAACATTTCAAATCTTGAAACCCCTGTCCTCGTGGGCCTAGTTTTGTCAGAGAATGCAACTACTAACAGTAAGATAAACCTTTCATGGGATGATTTCTTTTGAAAGGGGGGAGAAATTACCCGATTGGGGACCAGTATCTTTTAATTATGCTTTATGCATAGCTAAGCTTTATGTTGCAAAAAGCAAATACATTTTGAACAGTCTTCTCTTTCCACCGGGTAGTTTTGACTGTGGTGAAAGACATTTGCCATGGGTACTCAAAATACTTATTCCTTTCCCTGACAATGTTTCCGTAAAATGTGGTAAAAGAATAATTAAAAGAATTCCAGTTCATTTGCAGTTTTTCCAAGGGGCAATTTGGTAAAATTTCCCCTTTTCGATCATAAAAGTGGGGGGCGGGGAACAAAAGGGGGATTTTGCTGCCAACCCAGAACAGTTTGCTGGGGGAATACTGGACATCTGGCGGGTTTTGTGCGGGTATTTGGGTTGTGGTGGGCTGGTGGCTAACGCTCCACTTTGTCCTTGAACTGCGGAGTCAGCAGCGGGGGCCCCACCCTGGGCTGGTTTGAGCAAACGCATGGCCCGTGGGCCCCTCCATCACCACTCCCACCATTAGTGTCCCTGTGGCTATCCATGCCCAAGTGTAGCCACATCACCCTCATATCACTATCTTACCTGGGAGGGCCATGGGATGTACTCCGTCCCCTGGGCATGGCATAGGGGAACTACCCAGCGCATGGGTGGCATAAAATACCGACGTTCATGGTGAATTGATTCCTCACTACACTCCCGAATGATCATCAAGAGCAATAAAATCCCAATCCACATCACTATCATTTTCATTTTGAAGCAGAGGGCCCGGCCATGCAAAATAATAGTTTTCTCTTTTTGTGAGGTACAAGACCAGACTGACGAGTGCCCCACCCAAAGGTAGAAAAGGGTTTAGGATCGTCGGTTTTCTGCATCATTTCCCTTTTATTTTTTTTTTTTTTATCACAACCCCCGATTCCCCCCAAGGCAGGGTGGCCCGGGGAAAAAAAAAACTTTCACCCCCAAATTTACTCCATCACTGTTTGCCGAAGGGCTTTTCACTACATTTTTAAACGCAACATTAACACCCCCCCTTCAGGTGCAGGCACGTACTTCCCATTTAGGACTAAGTCGGCCTTCCCGGTTTCCCCGAATCCTGAAAAATTATCCATATCCTTGCTTCCTTTTTGGTCATAACTTCAAAGCAAAAGGGAATTTTCATTTGCACTTCTATCACTTCAGAAAAATATCAATAGGAAGGAAGTCCCCAATTTTCCCTTTGGAGTGAGAGCTGCCCTTCGCGGGCATGGGGGAAAAGGTAACTGACGGCATTTCCCCCAATGTTATGCGGTTGCCTAATTTTTTGTTTATGAGCACACCCACCACGCAGACCCCCCTTCTCTCACTGTAGGCCCATGAGCGTTTTCGCGCTAAATTTGACAGCCTAGAATTTTTGGGGAGATCTACGGTTTGGACACTCAAAGTGAAGCCGTGATCTACGGGGGCGGACCCTGAAGGGGGTTTAAATTGATTTTGTCTATTCTGTTTATTACAGTCTGTATAAAAATTTTAAAAAAAATACCCGAAATCTTTATAAATGGTTCAAAGGTGACATTAAAAAAATATCAAAAAATTTTTTTGAAACAAAAACCCCCTACCCTTTTAGTAGTAGTAGTAGTAGTTGCTCCTCACTTGTGACTTCATTTTCCAAAATGGTCTTGGGGGCGGAACCGTCGTTAAAAAGGAAAGCTGTATCTGTTAGTAAATGCTTATGCTATATATACGTAAGGCAAAGAGGGATTTAGTCCTTAAACTGTCCCAACATATATGTTCATGTGGGGGAGCTCAAACATAGATCAACTTTTTATTTTTCATTCCTTCAAAATTGGTGCAATAGGTCTGAGTTGCCTAGACATGAGAGAATGAGTCTGCGCAGTATGAAAAAAATCTGGGACGCTGGGGTACTGCGTTGGTAACACTAGTTAGTTTCAGCTCCATCTTGGGTCAACATCATGGCAAACCCCCGTGATTTACTGATGCCTCGTCATATTAACACACTACTATTCTTGGAAAGTGATACAGAACACGAGTTTAGTGGTTTTGACTCTGATATAGTTACTAAAGATCAAGGAATTAGTGATACTTTTGATGATAACCTAGATGACCCTCAGGCCATGACCTCTGGGGTGGCCAGTAAGGATAGTGTAGACAGTGTGGCCATACCAGACCCTCAGCCCAGCACTTCTGAGGTGGCGTGTGGCCACAACAGACCCTCAGCCCATGACCTCTGGGGTGGCCAGTGTGGACAGTGTGGCCAAACTGGACCCTCAGCCCATGACCTCTGGGGTGGCCAGTGTGGATAGTGTAGCCAAACTGGACCCCCAGCCCAGCACTTCTGAAGTGGCCATTGTGGCCACAACAGACCCTCAGCCCAGCACCTCTGGGGTTGCTAGTGTTACTTCCCAAGGCAACTTCACAAGAGGAAATTATAATTTTCCATGCGTTTTGGTGATGATGATAGTGAAAGTGATATGAGTGATGATGATGAAATCGATTTTATACCGATAGATCGAGTGAGAGTGATTATCATTATTCCCCAGTGAAACATACTTTTCGGCATCGTAACCCCAGCCACTGATAGTGATAGTGATCATGAAGGTGAATATGCTGGGATGGAGGAAGAGGGGGTGGAATGGTGCCTGGACCTCGTGGCACGGTGGGTGGGCAGACAAAGGACCACCAGGCACCTTCTCACCATGTGCTGCCTCCACTGCTGCTCCCCCACACCCCATACCACAGGTCCACCCTGCACCATCTGACCGTGAATGGAACTGGAAAGAAAGTACACCATTTGTGCCACATCTTTTCAGTTTTGATGCCAGTGGAAGTAGCATCATGCCTGAATGCCCCATCACAAATGAGTCTACAGAGTTAGACTATTTCCAGCTATTCTTTGATGAGCCTATAATGAACCTGATTGTTACCCAGACCAAGAACCTGATTGTTACCCAGACCAACATGTACTACCAGTATACAATGGACCACACAGATGTTTCAGTCTTCACGGATGCGCAGGTGGAAAGATACAACTGTGGCTGAAATGTAATTTATTCCTTGGCACTGTCATGCTTATGCCAAACACGATTAAGAACAATATAGCACACTACTGGTCCACAAACCACTTCATCAGTACTCCTGTCTTCTGTGACCTCCTTCCCTGCAACAGATTCACTCTGTTGCTACTAATGTTGCACTTCTCAGACTGGAATATGCCAAACCGAAATGACCTCTATACAAAATCCGGGAATTTGTTTATGTATCTTAAGCAAAATTCAGTACCTACTTTTATCCATTTAAGAACATCGTTGATGACGAGTCCTTGGTTCTGTTCAAGGGACGACTGTCATTCAATATATACCAAGCATACATAATGGCTTTGGTATAAAACTCTTTGTTATGTGTGACTGTGAGACTGATCTTGTGTTGAGTGTCATTATCTACACAGGGAAAAACACACTCAACAATACCAGGTGCATATTGGGCATTTCTGGTGATGTTGTTCGCAGGATGATGGAACCATACCTTGGCAAGGGGTCATACATTGTACACAGACAACAACTGGTATACAAGCCCTGTGCTCCCTGATTTCCTACGTGTGAACGATACTGATATATGTGGAACAGTGAGAAGAAATAGAAAACACATGCCAAGGTTCACTGGAGGAAGTCTAGTGGAAGCGTTTCGTGCCAATGACATCATGGCACTGATGTGGCATGACAAACATGACGTGATGTTGCTGTCAACCATCCACAGAAATGAGATGGTACAAACAGACTGACCAGGTTCAACAATGAACCTATTGTAAAGCCAGCTACTGTCATCGACTACACAAACAATGTGGCGACTGTGTGCGTAGGAGTCGCAAGTGGTATATAAAAGTGATTTTCCACTTGTAGACATTGCAATGCTCAGTGCCTTCAACATGTACGAAATAAAGACTGTGGAAGCGACAATGATATGCAGAATTCACCCTCAAAGTCATCAAGCAGATAGCAAAAAAGTATGGTACAAGCAGATAGCAAAAAGTATGGTACCACACCTATACCTGTCACTCTACAGCGACCTGTCACCCCACAACAGCGACTTGTCACCCCACAACCAGAGGAAAAGTGCCCAACTGAATAATCCCTAACTGTCACTGCCTAATACACTACCATCTACTTCAAAGAAGAATTATTCCCAGAAAAAATGTGTTGTGTGTCTTACACTAAACAGCGACCCTGAGTGCAAAAGACACATGATACATGTGTCAGCAATGTGGGGGTGACACTCTGTATGAATCCATGCTTCTTGGAGTACCATACAGTGGTGGACTTCTAGAAACATAAATGGGACTTGTAAATACTTTGTATATATATGTAAACAATATTATGTGATTGAACCATGTGTACAAATTCATTTATCAGTGTGAACATGTGTGTTTGTGACAGTATGATTACTAATTCAGTACCAAGCATTTGTGTCTCAACAAGAATTGGCAGAAATAAAAAGATGGGCAAAAAACATTATTATCATAACATGAAAAAACAAAAAAAAGAAAAAATTGAAAAAAAAAAGATAAATATTTTTATTTCTGCAAGCGCAGTGTCCCGTTGCGACACCTCACTTTTGCACCAACCTGCAGGCTTAAAACTTTGGGAGTACTACCCTAAATTTTTTTTCCCAGACATAAAAATGTGCTCTTCAATTTAAAAAAAAAAAAAAAAAAATTTTTTATTTTTCAAAATATTTTGGGGCCGCACTGGTGAATTAGATTCTTTGGACATTTAAAGGTTATTACTAGAATTTTGAACTTTAACCCTTTTAGGGTTTTTGGCGTACTAGTAGCTTACGACCCGGGTTTTTGACGATAGTACGCCAAATTCAGGCCCCTCAAATTAGTGGGAGAAAAGCTGGGAGGGCCTCCATATGAAAGAATGGGTCATGGGTCAGTGTCCGGTATAAAAAAAAATCCTGCAGCCCACAAACCCCTGATAATGAAAAAAAAAAAAAATTTGACCGTTTTTTTTGGGAAAAAAACAGTGACTTGCACGTATTTTTTATGGTATTATTGTTTATTCTGTTTTCTTGGGCTCATTTTATAGAAAGGAAGGCAAATCATAGAAATTGAATGATTTTTTACTGGGTTTTTCAATGAAAAGACCCTTAAATTGAGCTCAAAGTACAGAAATGTTCGATTTTTTTTTCCAAAGTTTTAAAAAATAAACAAATAAGCCCAAGCTCCAAACACGTCAACTGTGAGTCTAATATTCTTTTGCAAGTGCACCAATATGATTCATACCATTTTTTACACAAAATGCAGTAGTCATGCATAACAGTAAATCTCCTATTTTTTGTGAGAATAAAAATTCAAAGTGGAAAGCAAAAGAATGTAAGAGGGGCCTTGAGACATGACTAATGAACAGAGGAAATGTCATTTTAGTGCCGGGAATGTATTTCTTGTTTGTTCTGGACCCTATTCGGAAATGGCATCTTCGAAATTTGTGTGAAATTGGCAAAATTGCTAAATTCTGACCACTTGAACGGGAAATAGTTGAAATTGGTAAATGGGTGGTTTCTTGCACTCATTCAATAGAAAATATGGAGTTCTAGCAAAATATTCAGTTTTTGTCGACTAGTACAGTGGAACTGGCTGAAAATGGGGCTCAAAGGGGGCAAAATCGCCGATCCGTAAACATCGCTGAGACCGTTAACTTCGCGAGAGCATAATTCCGTAAGTTTTCCATCAAATTTCATATTTTTGGTGTCATTATGTTCGGGAAAAGATTCTCTATTTTTTCATAAGAAAAAATTATTTTTTTTTTTAAATTTGGCCGATCCTGAGAACGAGTCTCGGAGAGGGCCTGTCGACCCTCAAAGGGTTTAAATAATATCAAGCCCAAAAAAAACTTTCAGTTACCAACCACTATTCAGTGCTATTATGAACACTGCCACACCCTTTATTTTTTTATTACGTGACCTCAGGGTTTTACAGTTTTAGCCCATGATCAGTCAGACAGAAACTTTATTATAGAGGTGCTACTGATGCACTGCCGAAAATCTGGTATTGGTGGGAATAAAAGTTTTGGGCCAGTGTTGTGCTTCTTGGTATGTTTGATGCTATCTTAGCTCTCTTGTTATTCTTTCAATATCTTGTTGAAGTAACTTAGGGACATTGTTCTTGTTCATTTTCATTATTGTACTCTTTTTGGCATTCTATCACTTAGTTGTTATTCGTTAATTCTTTGTAAAATTCATACTCTGCTGTTTTAACTTAAACAATACTTTGCTATTAGTGATTTGCTTTTAGTCTATGTTAACCCCTTTAAAAGGTCCAAACGTATATATTTCGTTCACTACCGTACTGCCCCAACTTTTTGAGAAAAAAAAAACATTGTTGTTTTTAATAGGAAAAAGAGCATATGGTACCCAGGCATCCCCAATTATTTTAATATGGTGCACAGTGAGTGCTCACACCCATTCTCACATGTCCTTTGGGACTAGGCTTATCGTGGCAATGTTAAATGTAGGACACATAAAACGTATATATATGTTTGGGGCACTAGCGGTAAAAATGTATATATACGTTTGGACCGTTTACGGGTTAAATGTCTCAAACTTTGTATATTGTTGACTTTTCCTTATATCAGTAACTTACTCTTTTTATACGGTATATACGAAACAATGTGCTTTATGATCATGTGTCTATCAGTTGTATTCTTTTTTAATTTGACAGATACTGAGGATGCTGTAAGTTATAACAAAATGTCAGTCAAATTATATTATAAAGAATGGTTGTTTGATATATTTATAGATGGGGTTGTAAGAGAAGTGAATGCATAGGTGTTGGCAAGAGGTGTGGGATTAAAAGATAAAGAATCTAACACAAAGTGGAAAGTCACAGCTGTTTTTTTGCTGATCATGTGCTTTGGGGAGATTCGAAGAGAGGTTGCAAGTTGGTGGACGATTTTGGTAGGGTATGTAAATGAAGGGAAATTAACAGTGAAAAAGGAAAGAGTAAGGTGATAGGATAACAAAAAAATTTTTGGTACTAAAGGGCGGACATCAGTTGGAGGGAGTATGGAGGAAATGAATGTATTCGAAAAGGGGAAGGACTGTCAGCAGATGATTTAGAGAGACGAGGTGAATCTAGAACTGATAGGGGAAAAAGGTGGTGGTGCACTGAGGATCTGGGGAGACAAAGAACATTATCCAGGGAAGAAAAAGGGGGAAAGGTATGAAGTTATTTAAAACTAATGCTTTTATATGGGTTTGAAGCATGGGGGGTTTAAAATGCTGCAACAAGGAGAAGGCTGGAGCCCGTGATAGTCAGTCTGGGGGCAATGTCATGTAATATCATACAGAGAATCTGAAATTTTGGAAATTAGGTTTAGGTGTGGGGTTAAAAAAAAAATATTACCAGAGGGCTAAAGGAGTCCTTAAGTGGTTGGGACATTTAAAGGAGGGAGGAACGAAAAAATGACGTTCAGAAATATCTGGCTTTTGGGGTAGGGAAAAATGGGACAAATGGTTTTTATGACTACATGCTTTGGAGTGTGAGAGAGAACTTTTTATGAAGGATTCGAGAAACCAAAGCCAGACTTGTGCCTGGGGGTGGGGAATACAGTCCTGCCCGAAGGGGGGTTTTAATGTTACAGGCAAGACAGTGATGGAGTGATTTTTTTTTTTTTTTTTTTTTTTGGGGCCCCTGCTTTTTTGGGAAACAAACCCATGGTTTTTTAAAAAAAAATTGTTTACCCGGGATTTATCTTTTTCAAATCTTTCAAATATATCAGGTTGAGAAAACATGAATTTTTTTTGTTGAGCATTTTGCAATAAATTTAAAATTTTTTACACCATTCAGGGACATAAAACGAAACCGAGGGTATAATCTAGAAAACTTCAAAACGCGCAACAAACATGAATTTTTTTTCCGATTTCCCTGAAGTTTCTGAATCGATATGAAGGTGGGCATGCAGGCCCCATCACCCAGGGCTGAATAGGCAGTCTCGGGCAGTCAAAAATTTACTTTCATCTTTTATAATAACTTTTTTTTTTTTTTTTTTTTTTTTTTTAAGTATAATTTACTTCCTGGTTCTGTACATTGGGCCCCCGATCCCGGGGGGTATGTTCCAAAATACCGCCAAAATGCCAAAATAAGAATAGCAGCAGACCCCATTAAATCTTGTAATACCCATTATAAAAATTTAATTTATTATTATTTTTTCACTGATGGGAACACTTTATGGCTTTCCCAGGCTTTTAAAAACTGCCAGTTCTTTACTTTTTACTTAAGGGCCCTTATTAGCAAAATTAAGAGGCAATTTTTTAGCCCCAGTAAACCAGGATAACTGAAACCACAAAACCGAAACGTAGAAATTTTGGGGTTCTACTGTATTGACAAATTTTTGTTTCCCCAAAAAATACAAAATGAAAGAAAGTAGAAAGACAGGATCCCCTTTTTTTTTTGCTGTAATGTGTTCCGGCTCTTACATCTTACTAATCTCAATCACTTTAAAAACCAAGTATGCATAACAAAAAAACTTCAACCTTTTTTTGAACCATGTTGATATGCAGTGCCTGTAAATTGCTACCAAATTTTAAAAAAAACATGCACAAATGGAGCAAATTTTTTACAAAGTGAAATTCCCCATAGAGGGAAAGGGGGGGCCCTTTTAATGATACCCCAAAAACAGAGTGAAAGGGCTTAAACCTATTAGTGGGTACATTTTGTACTGGGATCTTTTTCACTCTAAATGATACAAGAGAAAATAGGTCACGGTGAAAGCGTCAATCATCTATTAGCTGTGTCACATGGCAACAGGGAATCAGCATAGAATAGTATCATACATACAAGAGTAGTTGAAATGGTATACTTGCCAGGCTCTTTGTTAATTGGTGTTGGTAGCAGCAATTAAGGATGCTTCAATACAGTGGTGCCTATCAGTGTTGGATTCACTGTATTTCAGCTCTATAAAAAAAATTCCCTCATTTCTTCCACAATGTTGGATCTCTTTGACAAACCAAATGGCAAAACAGGTATGTACACAGTCATGTGGAGGGTACAACAAGATCTGTGTAGGAGAAATAGAGAGGAATCTTGCTACATAAACATCTCATGAACTGGGAAAAAGGATAGCTGATGTACAGAGAACCCAATATTGATAGGTGCCACTGTATCAAATCTTCCTTAATTGCTACTATCAATACCATAGAACAAAGATCTGGCAAATACACTATCTCAACTACCCTTGCACATATACTACTCTATGTTGATTCTCTGCAGCCACATGACATGTCCTGATGCCTTCACCTGATCTTCATCAGTGATCTGCTTTCTCCACTATATACAGTAGGGCCCCACTTATACGGCAGGTCAAATTCCAGGCCACTACTGGAAAGCAGACATCGCCGGAAAGCAGAACACCATTTTATCCACTGCTAAATGCATATAAATGCCAGGTAACAAGTTTACACTAACATACATTACGTTAGTAATAGAACTAGGCATTAAAAACAATAAAAAGTAAAATGCACACACAATACACCCATTACTTTCCTTAAAATATTTGTAGTCTTAATATAGGGTGAGAGATGAGCTTTATTTGTAGGAAGTCAGGTTTGGGAAGTATGGGTACTCTGCATGGGCCACCCTCGCACAATGTAAACAAACCAGACAAATGCGTCTGGTTTTCATCACTTTACACTGTGTACAAGTTGTCTCCACGTTGATACAGTAGAATAAATAAAGAGAAACACTCCCATTCTTATATAACATCATTTTTAGTGATACATTTTCTCTGATGTTGGACTACAAGTTGCCTGGCTACCACAAGTCCTACAAGTCACTTTGCTACCACAAGTCCTACATGGTGCCTGGCTACCACAAATTGTACAAGTCACCTGGCTACCACAAGTCCTACAAGTCGCCTGGCTACCACAAGTCCTACAAGTTGCCTGGCTACCACAAATTGTACAAGTTGCCTGGCTACCACAACTTCTACAAGTTGCCTGGCTATCACAAATTGTACAAGTTGTCTGGCTACCACAAGTCCTACAAGTTGCCTGGCTACCACAAATCTTACAAGTTGCCTGGCTACCACAAGTCCTACAAGTCACCTGGCTACCACATCTCATATTTATGTTAATTTATTTTACTGTGGGGTGTATTTAGATGGATTAAGCAAAATGTCTATATTAACATTTTATACGATATTTAATGCTTCTCAGAGTGATTATTATTGTGTTAATATTATTACCATTATTAATGTGGCATCTTCAAAACTAATAAGACACTCTTAGTGATTTTAATGTGTACCTGCATGCCAGCACAGTGTGTAAATTTACTTAGGTACAAGTACAAATAAGTATAATTATCAGTTATAATAATAATAAGGTATAAGTCCCCCTGGGCTAAAATACTTCACCCCCTACATACTACACATATTTAATGGGGCCCCAGAGCCAATTATTACCACAACATCCCTTTTTCCCTGAGTAAAAATCATTAACAACTCCCTTTTAGAGCCATCATAAAAAAGGGGGAGAAGTAATGAGTAATTCTTCGAAAAGTAAAAAAAGCATATGTTTAAAGGGGGAGGACGTAATGTTTTCCCACCGCCCCCTACCACCTTCCATAGTATAAAACAAAATGTTTATATTTAGTAACGTTTCTTTAAAAAATTTTGAAGAAGATATAATATAGGGTGGATTAAAAAAAAGGGAAAAATTTTATGGGGGGATAAGTTGTGAGTAACCCTGGGGGGAAAGTGATGGGAGAGTTATTATGAAAAAAATTTAAAATAAGACAGAGAAAAGGGGTAGCAATGAACAAGGAGGGTTTGGAAAGGTGGGGGGGTGTGGACCAGGTGTTACAGTGAAACATATAAATGAAATATTTAGAAAGGAAAGAGGCTTTGTGGGTTTTTTTGGAATTTTTGGGAAAAGGGGTATGACGGGTGGATAGGGGGGCGTGTGGCAGATGTTTCAGGGGTAGGGTTAAGGGAGGGTTACTGAAAGCGTGAAGAGTTTTTACAATAGTGAGGCTCAAGTTAGAGTACATGGGAAAGAGGGAAATTATTTCCAGTAAAATGGGCCTTTAGACAAGGAGGGATGCACCGGGGTTTGTTTAATAATTTATGATGGGGTGCAAAGAAGTAAATGCGAGGGCTTGGAAAAGGGGCGTGGATTAAAAGATAAAGAATCACACAAAATGGGAGTTTCCCATTTGCTCTTTGCTGATGAAAAGGCCGGGGAGTTTGAAGAAATTTGCAGAGATTGGTGGAGAATTTGGTAGGGTTGCAAAAGAAAAAAAATTAAAGTGAATACAAAAGAGAAAGGGTTTATGAGGATAACAAAAAAGATTAGGTGATGAAAGTTTGGGTACAGATTGGGGGGAGAAGTATGGAGGGGGTGAATGTATTCAATTTTTTGGGGGAGTGGAGTGCAGGGATGGGTCTAGAAAGATGAGGTGAATCATAGAATTGATGAGGGGGAAAAGGGTGAGGGGGTGCCACTTGGAGTCTGTGGAGACAAAGAACTTTGTCCTTGGGGGAAAGGGGAAAAATTTTGAAGTATTTTTTTAAAACAACGCTCTTAAAATGGGTGTAAGAGGGGTGAGAATGTTGCAGCAGGAGAAGCTGGGCAGTGGAGATGTCATGTCTGAAGCAATGTGTGGTGTAAAATTAATGCAGAGAATTCATAGTTTGGAAGTTAGGAGGAGGTGCAGGATTCCAAAAAACTTTTGCCCAGGGGGCGGGGGAAGGTTGTTGAGGTGGTTTCGGACGTAGAGAGAATGGAGCAAAACAGATGACTCAAGAGTGTATCAATCGTGGGAAGGAAGGGGGGGTAGGGGTCGGCCTAGGAAAGGTTGGGGGAGGGGGTAAAGGAGGTTTTGTGTGCGGGGGGTTTTTGGACTTCCAGCGGGCATGCTGAGCGTGTTTGAAGAGTAAAGGGAGACAAAGGGGTTTTTAATACTTGATTGCTTTTGGAGTGTGAGCAAAGTAACATTTAGAAGGGTTGGGAAACCCGGGCCCGGGACTAAAGTCCTGGGATGGGAAGTACATCCCTGCCTCTGAAGGAGGGGGTTAATGTTGAAAGTTTAAAACTGTAGTGAAAAAGCACCCTTCTAGCAAGACAGTGTTTGGGGTAAAATGATGGTGAAAGTTTTTTTTTTCGGGCCCCCCCCTTGGGGGAACGCCATGTGATAATAAAAAAAAAAAAAATAATGAAAATGTTTAGGGACGAAAAATAAGCATTTAAGGCCCCAAAGAGTGATTATTTTTAGTATTACTAATGTTTTCCTTCCGCCCGCAACCACACCTCCATAGAAATAAAACAGCTGTTTATTGCTATGTAACTTGTTTCTTATATAATTTTGAAGAAAATTCGTAATGGTTAATAAAAATATCTATATTGTTTAAAAATTTAAAGACTTTTAATGTGCCCAAGAGTGATTATTTTACAAAAGAAGGTTTGGCTCAAAGAATTAAACAAACCCGGGGGCACACGCATATTTTTAAAGACCGCTTGTTTTAAAAAATTTTGGGGTCAGATTGAATCGCTGCATTAGTGGAAGCTGAAAAGGGGGGGCGTGTTGTATAAAAAAACGTGTTCTCTTTTCTCTTTTATTATTAAGTGCCCAATATCCCGGCCCAAAAATGCATTCATGGGGTGTCCAAAAGTCATTCATTTTTTTTTTTACCTTATGAAACATTAGAATTGTATGTGTGTTGAAATTTTTAAAGAAACTAGTTTTTTTTTTTAAAAAACATAGAGACCTTTTGTTTTTGGGGTAAAACTTTCCTTGAATTATAATTTTTGTAAATACTGCTTTTCTTCTCATTTTTTCATATGAAGGTTCATTAACCCCTTAACTGTCAAAATGTTGAACTATTTTTTCCCACTGCTAGCACTCTGGATATTTTGAAAAAAATAAATTAAAACAAAGAGGCAATATTTTGTGTTTAAAGACAAAAAAAAATTAGTGCCAGTACTTATCAATAAAAGGGCAGCAAAGTTGGCACTGGAAGCTCATCTGACAACAACATTGGATTTTCTTTTACATGAATGGTATACAATACCAACAAGATGAAATTAGACACATGTGCAACATAACAATGTCTTAATTTACTACAATCCCTTACCACCTGACACCATATATAAGCACCAGCCTTCTTGTCTGTGCTCCCAGATTCTTCATGACTACGGTGTTCTTCACACCAGCTCAAGGCTGAGGACTGATACCTCATCTTTTGTATATAGTTCTACTGTCTTCCTATTATGTTCTTAAATTTGTATTGATAAAGCCACTGGAAGGGCGAAAAAAATTTACAATAAAGATAACCAGATGTTGCACGTGTCTAATTTTCAACATGGAGTTCTGCCGCTTGCAAAAATGTTGCCGATATCCCTTTTCTCATTTTTTTTTATTTACATAATTTTTTATGTTCTGATAATTATAATTTTTAGTAGTTCTTGTGATTTTAAAGCCAGTCTTTGTTCTGAAAACTAATATTAGTTACTGAAATAGTAACCAAATAGTCACAAACATACTCACAGGTGAACATGTTCACCTGCCTCAGTCACATGCTATCATCTGGGAATATATACAAATTATTTATAGGTCCCAGCAAATGTCTTTAGAAGTGTGGAGTATTAAACTCTAAGCACGATGTCAGACAAGAATGTCACTGTATACTGATCACGATGCAGCACTCAATATTGCTGATCCTGCACTGCTTTCCCCGTGAACCTTGGCATTTGTTTTTTTTTTGTTTCTCACTGTTAAAAAATAAACATGTCTATCTATCTGTCCATCTGTCTAGCTCTGTCTTTGTTTATCTGTCTCTGCTTACCTGTCTTTCTGTCTGCTTGTCTCTGTTTTAGAGAGAGCCATCATGAGCCAACAGTTATTACAAAAAATTGCAGAATCATCACGTCTGAGCAAGTGGAAATGGTATTACTTGCCAGTCATGCTTATGCCTCGTTTTCAACAAGTACAGTTTTAGCACTTTGGCTTATTTTGGGTTATTCTAGGTAAATTACGCTATATATGATAACTGTACTTATGTGTACTTGTATGAAAAAATGCAGTCCTTGATTCTGGTTTTTGAGTGGCTCTGGGACAGAGACAGAGACAGTGGCTCTATCTCTCTGGGACAGAGGGGATAAGAGAGCCAGCCAGTCACCCAGCCCCCCACCCAACCAACCAACCAACCAACCCAAAAAAACCCAAGCCACCCACCCAACCAGCCAGCCAGCTTGCCAAACACATATTACATGTTAAAAGAATCGTTTCTCTTTAGGGCATAGGTTTATAGGACATTCTGAAATGAGACTACCAGTGGTATCAAAAATTTAAAGGATGTGGCAAAAATGTTTGCACATGGGTTAAATTTTCTGGTTTTTTATTTCTTTGAACACTTGTGGTACATCCATCTCACAGCCACTAAACTTGGGGTCAGCATCACTTTATTTCTTAAAAGGGAGTGTTAATACAACATGGATTAGTGAATCACTGGGGGTTTGCCATGGAGGTTTGCTCTAGCTGGTGCTCAATTGATGGTGCTGCCACAAAGGTAGTCAAGTGGTCAAAATTTTTAAACACTGTTCACACTGATTGTTAAGACCAATTCTATACTGACAAGGCCCGCTCAGACCTATCATGCAAAATTTGATGGCAGTGAAAAATAAACGTTGATCTACGTTTTGTGCCGCTAGCCCCCCGACCAAAATGTAGAATCAACGTTTGGACGTTAAGAGGTTCCTAAGTTGTCTTTGGAAAAATCATTATGTAGATAAAAATATTTTTAAAACCTTAAACATGTCAAATGTAGACTCTACGTTTGCTCGGAGCGTTCCGAACGTAGATCTAGTGTTTTTTACATGCTTTCGATGGAGGAAAATCAAGGTTAGTGGAGAATGTGCACATAAACGTATATACTACGTTTGACAAATTTAAGGTTAAACATTTTACTTTTTGTAATCTATTTCTCTCTTTTGTAGACAAAAGGTTTATACTGATAGAAAATTATGAAAGTACTCAGAATTTGTAGTTTTTTCTATGATTTGCCTCAAGTTTTTTATATTCTTTTTTTAGGACATAACATTTCTTTAACTCTGATAATGAAAAATTTTTGCTACAGGAATTTTTCTATTAAAAAATTTAAAAGTAAAAAAAATTAAATGCTTTATTACCATAATAAGATTCGTAATCAGAAGTTAATTAGGTTGAGGTTTTCATTTAATATTGAGATTTGTATGGGACAAGATAATCAAGAATTCATTGGATATTTGTTCTCACATTTTAATAATTTAGGAATGAAAATATTTGATTTGTATATTGTGAGGACTAACTGGATTCAACCCTTTCAGGGTGTTTAGATATACTGTTGTGGCTTACGACCCAGTTATTGACGTACTAGTACGTGTAAATTGAGCGCCTCAATCTGTGAGAGAAAGCTGGGTTGTAGTCCGCAATATGAAAAGATGCGGTTCTAAGTGGTCAGTGTGCACAGTATAAAAAATATCTTGCAGCAAACAGTGCGTATGAGAGAAAAAAAAAATTTGTTTTTGGTTTAAAACAGCCGACTTTGACACGGTATTTTTGTATGGTATTTATGGGTGTATTATAGTCTTTCCCTTGTCTCAATTTATAGAATGGAAAGACATATAAGAATTTGTGATGATTTTGATTGGTTTCACAATGGAAAACTACTTGAAATTGAGCTCAAAGTAGCAGAAATGTTCGTTTTTGCAAAGTTCAAAAGTAAATAATCATGCACGCATCTAATACATTGTCAACTGGTGAGTATAATATTTCTTGCTCAAAGTGCGATGATTATCTTTCCCCCCCATTTCTACATTTAATGCAGTAGTCTGCAAACAGTAAATCTTCTATTTTTTTGTGATGAATAAAAAATTCAAGTGGAAAACAAAGAAAGAAAAATGTAAGAGGGGCTGGAGGACATGACTACCATGAACAGAGGAAATGTATTTTAGTGCAGGAATGTCTGTCTTGTTTTTTCTGGACCTATTTGGAAATTGCATCTTTTGAATTTGTTTGAAATTGCAAAATTGGCATAATTTCTTAACCACATTTCTTGGGTAGTTGAAATCAGTAAATGGGTGTTTCTAGTACTCATTCCCGCTTAGAAAAAATGGAGATTCTAGTGAATAGTTATCTTTTTTGTTCATTAGTACATTGGAATTGGCGCCGAAAATAGGGCTCAAAAGTGGGCAAATATCGCGGTGAGTAAACATCATTTGAGGTCCGCTAACTTCACGGAGTGCATTTTAATTTCCATAAATTTTCCAATCGAATTTTCATACGTTGATGTTGTTATGTTCGGAGATGTTCTCCATTTTTTCATAAGAAAAAATAATTTTTTTTTTCCGAAAATTTTTTGAACCTGAGAAACAAGTTTTAGGAAGGGGGGGGGTGGGGGGGGAGGGGGGGGCGCCTCTTGACCCTGAAAGGGTTAATTCTGGTGCATCTATTTTAGGTTTGACATAGCAGCAACATTTCAGTTTCTTTGTAGTCAGTGTTAATAAATTCTTAATGTTTTTTTAAGCATTGGAGAGTGATTCAATCATTTAACCCCATTTGGTATTGGTCCTGTAGTACTTATGGCTTTGAAGCCAGGGTTTGGTCCCAATAGTTTAGCCATGAGACTCACGCTCGTCAGATAAGCTCGTGGTAGTAAATTTAGGCCTAGAGATGAGAGGAAATAGTCTGTGTGAGTAGAATCGTTGCACCCCATTACAAAAGAAAATCCTCCCCCCAGACGCAGAGCATAATGGGGGAAAAAAAATAAACGTGACCGTGTTTTGGTTTAAAACAGTGATTTTGCAAATTTCATACTGGTTTTTTTGGTTGTATTCTCAGATTATTTGGCTCAGATTGATAGGAATGTGGAAGCTATATTACAGTAATAGTGATGATTTTGATTGTTGAGGACTTGAAAATAGCTTGAAATTGGCTCAAATTACATTAACATCTAACACCACAGTGGTGTGCTGTTAATGTAACACCAACCAGTGGCTATATCAGTTTGGTTACAAAGGTATTTGAAGGTGTCAAACTTTTAGACCATAGAAGATGAGGCATGAGGTATCTGTCCTCAGCCTATTAGATGATGTCCGCCATCTGTAGTCTTGACCAATCTGATGCATAGGCAGGAAGATTTCACTTATGTAGAAGTAAGGCAAGTTGCAGCGTTGAGGCATTCATCACTGTGGGGGGACCAATAGTGATAAAAAGGTCATGCAGAGAGTTTGGGCCAAATATTGCAAAACAGGCTGAAATGATGATGCCGTGGTTGAAAAAAACTCAGAATAAAGATGCCCAGGTGTTGCACATGTGTTCCTAGTAACCATCTTGATTGGGTTTATTTGTGCAATCACATGGCTATTTGTGCTACGCGAATTTTTTTTTTTATTTTAAACAACCTGTCTTATACAGCAACACCGTGGAATAATGGTATTAAAGGATACATTCTTCAGGTACTATTATTCTCTGGCCTAAACTCTTTGGGCATGACCTACTTCCACTAGTGGGTCTACCCACAGTTGTCTATCTTCAATCTGATACATCTCATCCAACTCCTATTGGTCAGTGATGATCTCTGTGTTCTCAGGTTTATCAAGACTATGGTGGGGCACTTTCATCTAGGCTGAGGGAATGATTACTTAGTTTTCTACCTGTCTCATTTCATCACCTCATAATATCTTCTGTTATTGAACTGATAAAGCCAATGGTTCTGAAATGTCTTATAATTTTGAATACCATTTATGTACAGTTGCCAAAAATCCTAAAGCAGAAAGTGGGCATACAGAAAAATGTATGCAATTTGTAATGTTAATAATTCTGCAGTATTTACATGACCTAATGTAGTATATTAACAAAAACTGTTTTTTATCAAATACTTTATTACTTAATTGCTTTTAAATATTATGGAATGCTACAGTAAAATCCACATATCATGAGGATATGCTCCTAAAAATATTGTATGAAGAAACTGTAGAAAAATAGGTTCAGGCATCAGACACCTTGAAAAATGCCAAACAATTTTTTGTTTTTTAATATCGTGTGAAAAATTATAATTTTTTTTTCTTCGCATTCTAATTGATGTTGCTTCTTGACTTGGAAATATGGGAAGAGGTTTCATGTGGCTGTGGTTGTTTTGCATGCATAGTTGTCAGTAGTTAATGGATGTACTGCAGTGCTCAGGTACTCCATAATTCATCTGTTCTGTTCTCACTCTGCAGTACTTCATGCAGTTCATGGTAAGGCATCATGAACTCCTCCAGACCCTGCTACACAGCAGTGTTTCTACTTGTGTTTCCCCAAGGGGGGGGATCCTTTACACTAAAAACTGCATCTTTACCAATACATAACATGTAACTGTTCACATTACTGTGGGAATGTTAACTATTTATCTTCAGTTTTTGTCATCTTCCTTTGTCTACCTTCCTCGTAACTGGAAACTGAGATTCTCCAGCATTTCTTGTGCATATTGTTCATCATCATCATCTAACGGTTTATTTACGCCATCTCATGCATATCTTCTAAGCCTTCATGTTTCGCTCTCCTTGCCAGTCACAATTTCCCAGGCCTGATTCTTTACTGAAGGGAATCTAGAGAAATGAGTCACCACAGAAGGCAATAATGGACCCCAACCTGCATTTATAAGCGATTGGAGCACGTCATCCCACAGCACCTTTATGTGGATAAATGTAGGTAAAATATTAAATTTACACAAGGCTTAGAACTGTCATCTACTGATGTGATTAATTTTTTCATGACCTTGCGTGTGTAGTGGCACTGAAATGCTGTAATAACTTCTCGATCCAGTGGCAGAACCAAAGATATCATATTGGGTGGTAGAAATACAACCTTCCACATTCGGTCCAAAGACTGGAAGATTGAAGGATGGCTACTGGAATTATCAAGAGTGAGGAGAATTCTGAACACAAGGTTCTTTCTTGCAAGGTACATCTTGACTGGATCACTAAAATAATGCTTCAACTGTTTATAAAACAAGACTTAAGTCATCCATTCTGTCTTGTTAGACCACTAAATAACAGACAAAAGGTTTTGACCTTTTATTGCACAGTGATTCTCTGTGCAATAAATTAACAAGTTTGAACTTAAGTCACCTGTTGCATTTATACACAGAAACAATATAGACCAGTTTTTAGCTACCTTAAAACCAGCTGCACTTTTTTTTTTCATGCTAAATACATTCTTGATGTTATATGCTTCCAACATAACCTGTGTCTCAGCATTGAACACATTGGCTGGGGACTGTCATCATTTTTAAAAATAATTTTTGCTAACTCAGGAGGGAAATTTTTTCCCAGCAACATGACCCTCTGATACCTTCTCATTATTAAACCTTGTATGTATTATGAAGCTGACTGCCACCTTTGCCACCCTTCATCACTCACCCTATACAGTCTTCTTCTGTTCCTTTGTCACTTCCACCACAGTCTCAAAGATTCACAAAAATGTCAGTTTCCAAAGTCCCTACTGCACCTTTACTTTTCTCTTTTCAACCAATCAGTCTAAGTAGGTTTTACATAAGTTTGATATTTTTAACTAGTTTTTTATACACATTACACAATAACCCACACACAGGACAGAGAAGCTTACAATCCAACTTGGACCATTTAAAAAGACAAGTTCCTCTCTCCTGTGTGCTGCTTATTTGTGTATTATTCAATCACTGTATTGCGCCTTTTTGTTCTTTCTAATTTGAAGTTGGTGGAATACAGTTAAATATTATTTTTAAAATATATTCTCTTCCCCACATGTTGCCTTGTTACATAAGCATCTGCAGATGGTGCTACAATATTTTATTTCATATTTTTTATATGGGAATAATTAACAAATAATTGTAAAGTTTTCTACATATTACTGTACTTGGTTTCTCACATTTTTAGTAAGATTTTATCTATACAATATGTTTCTCACTTTAACCTGTGAGTAGCAAGTTAAATCTCAGTATGCTGGTCTGAGCTTCATCTCTGTCTCTCTTGAGGGAGTAA
This sequence comes from Cherax quadricarinatus, assembly GCF_026875155.1. Classification (NCBI taxonomy): domain Eukaryota; kingdom Metazoa; phylum Arthropoda; class Malacostraca; order Decapoda; family Parastacidae; genus Cherax; species Cherax quadricarinatus. Next base: position 16,660 of record NW_026510438.1, on the reverse strand, counting down.
TGATGGCCACGAAAAGGATACCAATTGACACCATTAGCATAAGACTCATGTGCACCTCTCAGGTATTTACCATTCAGGTTGGGGAATGACAACTGGAATACCACCAAGCCCAAGGTAACTGAAATTAAATGACCAAAATGAAATTTTTCTAATGATTCTATTGTAATATACCTAAATAATAATAAAAATAAAGCTAATTGTTTTCTGCAGAGAGTAATGCCACTTTCTATTTAAAATAATGTTACTCAGGGTGTCTAAATGATGGAAATACCCTAGTGGGTTTAGCACTTAGTTTTGATTATAATAATAATAAATGATAGAAAAAATTAGAATAGAAATCATATCTCTCTTGTTCAGAACGGCTTAGCGCTTCTTTTTGATTATAATAATAATAATCTTGTTCAGAAAAGTAGCCCTGTATGACCTTATGGGTTTAGCACTTAGTTATGATTATAATAATAGTTGTTCAGAAAAAAATATCCATATAATTAATTAAAAGGTGTTTTGAATTCTTTCTACAGAAGGTATTTTCATAGCTGGAAAAGAAAATTGTGCATTTCTGAAATAAAAAATTGGCTAATAGTATTGAGTTTAGGGGCTCCAATGAATTAATCCTCTTTTTGCTGTAACACAAGCAATTTACCCATAGCATTGAAGAAATATTATTTCTTGTGCATATTTTTTTTAGGGGGCATCTTAGCAGGACTTTAGAGTCCTGGAGGTGGGAAGTACAGTGCCTGCACTCTGAAGGAGGGGTGGAGATTGTTGCAGTTTGGAGGGCATCTGAACTGTAGTATATACATGCCTCTGGCGAGATATTAACAGATTGAATTATAGCGAAAGTATTTATTTTTTGGGTTACCCTACCTTGGTAGGAGACAGCTATTGTATTAAAAAAACATATTTTTGTAAGAAACAGAATGTATCTGGTAAAATATACCCTGGGCCAATCAGCATGCATAACTCACCAGCCCTGTGAAGTAAAACTTCAGTACTACCAACACCTAAACAATGCCTCATCAAAGGAATGAGCATAAGTTGACCTTTTATATCATAATTCACAGTCTTTAATGGACAAGGAAAATGTGCATTACAACTAAGCAATGTAAATGTGACTATAAATGATAATTAATGGGTTAGGTTCGTTGGATTTAGATTAGGTTGGGTTGGGTAAGGATGAGTTTAGCTAAGTTAAGTTAGGTTGCTTGTATCAGAAATATGTACACCAATAGTTGGAAGCATAATAGTTTCAAAATATTCCACATAAAGGTAGCAAACAATGAGGGATGGGGATAAGCTCAACAACACCAAATGTTTAAGAACAGTAATTTAATTGAGAAGAAAGTGACACAAAATACACATTTATGTATGCAAAACAACCATAGGCCTTTAGTGTTGCAATCAGCATATCAGAAGCTTGCAGTGTTGTAGGAAAGAGGAGGTCCAAGCAAATATGATCACAGGGAGCACCTTTGCAAAGTCACTCCCTGTGATTGTATCATACAACTCCCGTGGTTGTTTCGCTTCTTGTATCACTTATTGCGATTTTTGCATAATATTTATGTACATTCACTACTTTCCCTACCATGCATAAGTTGTCAAGAAAAACGTTATTGTATCTCTTGTGCTCCACTCCCTCTGTATCTGTGATCATCAGTTTCTCGACTCTGAAATTTTCATTCATTTGAAGTTCATTCTCTCGTCTTGGCCTTATCCTAATTACATAAACTCTTTCTACTTTCCTGCTAAATGAACCTTCTCTTCAAAACTATACTTTGCCTTTCCTGTATAGTATTTATATTTTTCATTTACAAACATCTTAACCCTTTCAGGGTTTCGGACATACTAGTACGGCTTATGCACCAAGGTTATTGACGTACTAGAACGCCTAAATTCTAGTGCCTTCATATCTAGCGAGAGAAAGCTGGCAGGCCTACATATGAAAGGATGGGTCTGTGTGGTCAGTGTGCGCAGTATAAAGAAAATCCTGCAGCACACACTGTGTAATGAGAAAAAAAAACTTTGACCGTGTTTTAGATTAAAATAGTGACTGCACTGTATTTTTGTATGGTATTTATGGTTGTATTCTAGTTTCCTGGTCTTATTTTATAAAATGGAAGACATATTACAGAAATTGGAGATGATTTTGATTGGTTTCACAATGAAAAATACCTTGAAATTGAGCTCAAAGTAGCAGAAATGTTCGATTTTTACCAAAGTTCGAAAGTAAACAGATCATGTCAAGCGTCCAATACACATCAACTGGTGAGTCTAATATTCTTTCACAAGTGTGCTGATATTATTTATACCATTTCTACATTAATGCAGTAGTCTGCATAACAGTAAATCTTCTGTTTTTTTGTGAGAATAAAAATTCAAAGCAGAAAGCAAAAGAAATGTAAGAGGGGCCTGGGGACGTGACTAACGAACAGAGAACTTGTTATTTTAGTGCCAGGAATGTCTGTCTTGTTTATTCTGGGCCCTATTTGGAAATTGGCATCTTCTGAAATTTGTGTGAAATTGGCAAAATTGCCAATTTCTAACCACTTTGTTGGATAGTTGAAATTGGTAAATGGGTGGTTTCTTGTACTCATTCGATTAAAAAATGGAGTTCTAGCAAATAATTATGATTTTTGTCGACTAGTACACAGGAATTGGCCGAAAATAGGGCTCAAAGTGGGCAAATCACCGATGCGTAAATATCGTCGAGACCGTTAACTTCATGAGAGCATAATTCCATAAATTTTCCATCAAATTTCATACTTTTGGTGTCATTGTGATCGGAAAAAGATTCTCTATCATTTCAAAATAATTTTTTTTTTTTTTCCCTAAAAATTTTCGACCCTGAGAACGAGTTTAGGAGAGGGTCTCTCAACCCTAAAAGGGGTTAAAGGCCTCTGTGCAGTGGATAGTCAACTTTGATTCATCACATACACTGTAGCAATCTGGTTCAAGTACGTCCCACTGATACTTCCGGTTCCCTTAATGGAGACGAAGGGATGCTGGTGAGAGGCTCTAAATCTAAGGAACTGAACTTATCCCTCCCTTTTTTGGATCAAACTTGATTGCCTCCTATTCCTTAGGTGCTGTATAACTCCCATGGGTTTAACCCTTCCTACCAGTTAAAATTAATAAATTATATTTCTGGTATTTTCTCTATTTTTCCCGTATCTCTTAACCCCCTCCAGTACATTAGTGAAAGTGTCGCTGCCTTTCTTACAGAAATTAAAAATAACAATAGAAGCCTCATCTTGCTGTTAGAGACAATAAGTATCCTATAAGCTGCTTCACTGCCAAAATGATCCATCACTTTTAGCTTTACAGATGCTTTTTTTGTTGAACTGGCCCTTATAAACATTATTTCTAATATGCATCTTAAACCTGACTATAATGTTTGCTGATGCCTATCTTTATATGCTGTCAAATGTTCAAATCTTCAGAAGAGTGACGACACAAACTTGGCTCTTTCCTCATCTCTTTTTGATGTGTCTTCTGGCCTTTTCTTCACCTGACATTTTTTTCTCTATTTTCTCCTCAGCTTTACCTCACCTATATTCTTGTTATTTTACGTTGTCTCTCTGTCAGTTATTTGTGAAGTAATACCTAGAGACACAATAGATTATTTTTCCCTACCTTACAGCACAGTTTCCCTGAGTAAGTTCAAGATCATTATCCTTAGTAGAAAACTTTTGGGTGTTTGACCCCACTGAAGCCATCACCAGCATCTCCAGTATAGCCATTAACCTCCCCCTTGAATGAGGAGCTCCTGTCATGGACATAGAAGAATTGGTAACTCTGCCCAGCGAGTGACTTTGTCAAAGTCTGCCAGCTCAAAACGTATTTGGTTAATGTTTGACAGTAAGGGCATGGATGTGGTCAAGGCCAAGCCAGAACTCGCCAGAAAGATTGCCAAAACCCAAAGCATATTCCATCCAGGTGCGGTAAAAGTCTTCATGTAGGAGTACATCTTCTCGACGCTGGATAACAGTCCACCCTCCTCCATTATTTTCCATATCACAGTAGACACGGACAGGGCGTTTGGGACAGCAGTCATATGGATAGATGGGGTACACACCACTAGTTTTGTGGCATGCTCTTGCAGTTCACGGCAGTTCCGGTCTTGGAAGCCAAGTCCTGGCCACAGAGCCTCAAGAAATTTACTGTCGAGAGTGGTGTCAGCATTGGGGTGTCATCTGCTGCCACCATCAGCAACACACTCCAAGCACCCACTATCACCAGCATCCACTGTAGCCCATCCATCTTCCACTTCATGAACCTAAAATTAATGATCAGAAAATTACTATTTTGTTACCATTCTGTGGAAACTTTTTTTAAATTATATCCATAGTTAAGTAATTTTTTTAACCCGTAAATGGTCAAACTTTAAACATTTGAAAGTATGCAAAAAAAGTAGATCTTTTTGTTTTTTCTTCATTTGAAAATGTGTAAAAAAACTTTGATCTACTTTTTTTTTGTTATATTTGAAAATATGTAAAAAAAACTTAGATCTACTTTTGTAGCACTACACATTTTGAAACGTAGATCTGCTTGGACCCTTTACGGGTTAATGGTTAACAAATTTGTGTCTTGAAATTTTTACTTTAGACTTTTTTCCTTCAGTTTTAAGGTTATTAACAAGTGTATGAACGTTGAACGTTAGACTTGCACTAACCCCAAACCCGTCCTTAACTAACAGATGGGGTTTCCCAAATTTTTGCACAATAGAGAGGTATCCCCTGCATTCCTAACACCAGCCTCCTGTCCCTCAATGTATGCAAGAAGCATAGTAGGAGCTGGTCAGTTCTCCCAAGAGGAGGCCAACACCTTTAAGAGGCACAGGAGCTTTAGTTCAACATAAGAAGCCTAGCACAAAAAATTAATTTTCCTCAAGACCCAGGAGCTGTATATTAACTCGGCATGTTAAAATATGGGATAAATCAGACAAAAGTAGGAGTTTAATATCCCATAGAATTTTCAACATTTTTCACTAACTGTGATATGCAATTCACAAGGGATATTATTATTATGGGGGACCGCTAAACCCATAGGGATTATACAGCGCTGTGGAGGGGGACATGGAAGGCATTCAGGCTCAATTCAGGGAACTGGAGCACTGATCCAATTCCCTAGATCAAGAGCCCCTCACTAGCATCAAAGAACCTCCTTGATGGGCAAGTGATAATAACAGCTATACCAGAAGGAAACTTTGAAGTTGCCATAGCTGATGAACCTTGCTGGAATCCTTGATGATATTCTCATTACCTTATTAAACTGATGTTTCCCAGCTCAGACTGACACATTTCAGTACTTTGTATGGACTATGACAGGGAAACAGTTAGCTTTTACTTCCACTGTATCATTTAGAATAGGGAAGCAGCATCCTGCTAATGTATACAATTTTGCTAAATAAAAAAAAGTTGGATACATAATTATTTTAATACAACTGAGAAAATGGCATCTACAAAGCCCAATAAAATTCAGAACTTTCAACCCTGGCAGCGCTGTATAGCCCTTGTGGCTTAGCGCTTCTTTTTGATTATAATAATAATAATTTCAACCCAGGTGAACCAGGGTTGAAAGTTTAAAACTGATATGGTATAAACCTTGGTAATAAATACCGACAAGTTGGTTTAGAAAAACACGTAAGCAAACACTATGACATATTTATTAGAAAACGTTTCGGTCCTGGGACCTTGATCACTTCTACCATACAGAGGTAGAAAGACTATATATATAGGCGGAGAGTGAGGTGTGACGCACGTGACCTGAGGAATGTCATAAGAACATAAGAATGAAGGAACACTGTAGAAGGCCTACTGGCCCATGCGAGGCAGGTCCTTATCAAAACAACCTCTGCCTATGATGAGGACGGGTAGACGATGAAATCATGTGACTCCTGTGTTGTTGGGTTGGTGGTGCTTAAGTATCATGTATGCCAATGTTTTTGAAATTTTGTAGTTTTCCAGTGTTGCGTTCTATAGTGTCGGTGACGGCGATTAGTGAGGCTTCTAGCACCGTCGGCATCTGAGATCTGGTTCGGTGAGAACGAGTTGTGCCTCATTCCAGTTCATCAAATGTCCCGTGGGGTCTCTGTGGAGGACACCTTACATCGTCTCTGTTAGAGGCATTTCGATGCCTCTATGAATGAGCATCGAAATGCCTCTAACAGAGACGATGTAAGGTACGCCTGTGTCCTCCACAGAGACTCCACGGGACATTTGATGAACTGGAATGAGGCACAACTCATTCCCACTGAACCAGACCTCAGACGCCGACGGTGCCTAGAAGCCTCACTAATCGCCGTCACCGACACTATAGAACGCAACACTGGAAACTACAAAATTTAGAAAAATATTGGCATACATGATACTTAAGCACCACCAACCCAACAACACAGGAGTCACATGATTTCATAGTCTACCCGTCCTCATCATAGGCAGAGGTTGTTTTGATAAGGACCTGCCTCGCATGGGCCAGTAGGCCTTCTACAGTGTTCCTCCATTCTTATGTTCTTATGTTCTTATGACATTCCTCAGGTGACGTGCGTCACACCTCACTCTCCGCCTATATATATAATGTCTTTCTACCTCTGTATGTTAGAAGTGATCAAGGTCCCAGGACCGAAACGTTTTCTAATAAATGTGTCATAGTGTTTGCTTACGTGTCTTTCTAAACCAAAACTGATATAAAAGGAATTCTCAAGTTATCACACTGAAGCCAATATCCCAGTTTGCTAGAGGAAATTTAAAAATTACCCCAACAGCCCAAAATGAATCCAAACTTTCTACTGAGTATGATATACCCTTGTTCAGAGTTTGAAACTGTATGACCCTTTAAAGATTAGCATTTAAATTGCTTATAATATTAGCTGATCATATTAGGAATTATCAAGTTATTGTGTGGCAATCAATATGCCAAATTGTTTATTAAAAATGGAACTGTGGTGCTTATACAGCCCAGTAACAATGCAAATATTCATTTGAGCAAAATACAACAGTGCTGAAAGTTGGAAACCAAACAGAACGGCATTCTCCAATTATAAGCTCTGTAATGCGATTTTACCTCATATGTGCTCTGTACACACTTCAGAAGACTAGGTAAGGAAGATAGGTCAAGATAAATTAATCATCCTGCTTTGTGTGTCAGTCTGTGATGAAATGCCATTTTCTGCATGCAGCTTGGAGAAATAATTGCTTGTCAGTAATCTCTCTGATTATTTTAAGATCTTGTGTAACAAATTTAGTACAATATTTGTGTCAGGAAATACTGAGGTGAAATATATTTGTTTCCTACGTATGTTAAAACAGATTGTTGACAGTGCGAACATTATTGTGAATGTTAACATGATTTGGATTAACAGGGTTATTGACACATCAGGATTAAATATAATTTGTCTAAGCAGGATATGTCTGATTTGGGAGGTACTTTTCACTACTGTATATTTTTGAAGCAGGTGACTTTCCCATCTTCTAGGAGTTTCAAATTTTAGAGCCCTTTATTTACATGAAATTCCTGTATAGGGAAAGTCAAACATGCAGTACATTAAGGATGATACTTATTTCTTGTATTATGTATGTGTTCTGTTGCAGCTCTCCAGGAAGAATCGGAGTGCTCAGTTGAAATTCATTCTGAATGTCCTGTATATGTAGAATGTAAGTGTGGGTTTGTTGTATCTTCAGTAAGTCTGAGATTTTGAATAGTGGGGGAGGGGGGCAGTTTGGAACCTGAATGGGTGATTATATCTAAGACCTGATTTCTGTTGGGTGACAATAGATTTTAGGTAACTTCTTGTAGTAGATCCCCCAGCACAAACCCCGCAAGTGATGTGAAGATAGATTAGAGAGTACATAGTCCCAAGTGAGTTTTTTTTGTTTGAAGAAAAAAGTAGGTCATGGTACCTTGCGTACGATGCCCCAACTTCAGGGTTTTTTCAGAGTTACGGGGCCGTCGCTCAGTTGTTTTTTTTTCGAGTTGAAAGTCAAAATCTGGTTACGACGGATACCCCCCCTGTTGGGGGCGTATCTGAAGTCAAATCCAACTCTGTACCAGAGGAAGTCGGTATTTCGTCCCATCCCACATGCTCTTCCAAGACATCAGTGGCCCCCCCGGTTAACGTTTTAATCCGTGAAGGGGCTCATCGTTATGGAAATAATCTTTATGCGAAAAATTTTTCCCCCAAAAGAAAAATGGAAATAAAATTAACCCGTGCAAAAACGCCCAAAAGATAAAAAAAAAATTTTTTTTCCCACAAAAATGTTAATTTAATCCCAAACTGAAAAAGGCTGCACAATTAATGACATTTTACTTTTATTGAAGATTTGGTGTGATTGATGGGGGGGGGAGGGGAGAGAGGTGTTTTAGTTTTTAGAAGGGGAATCCCCTTCCATTAGGATTGAGGTAGTAAGTCCTTTTTCGGGGGTTATTTCCCTTCTTCTTTTAATCCACTGGGGCCCCTTTCAAGTCACTGGACTTCTTTGCCAAGATATCTGTCCATGTGGCCTGTCCCTCTCGTTCCTTTATGACTCCCAAAAAGTTTTTCACAAAATTTGTCAGTGAATAATCACCCAGGCTTGAAATAGCTGTTTGGGGGGTGATTTTCACCCCTGAAGGTTTGACTTCAAGCCATTTGCACAGTTTCTTAATTTTGAAGTAGGCAATTTTTCAATTTCTCTTCCCTCCTCCGAAGAAATTTCCTCAGGTGTGGCCTTTGCTTTTGAATTTTGATCTAGCGCTCACGTGGTTAGTTCTTCTTGTCCCCTCCACCAACTTTTCCCACATCCTCCCCACAAACCCTTTCCAACCCCCAAAGGGATTTTCCATCCCACAAGGTTCCTCAACTGGCACAGGATTCTCGGGGTTGCCTCAAACCCTTCAAAACCCCTTTTGTCTAAAATTCGGGCCCATTTTTCCAAGCAGGGGTTTTAAAGGTCCTCTTTGTCATTCCCCCCAAGCCTTACCTATAAGGTTACACAATTGAGGATATTAAATGATCTCCCCCAAAACTCTCTTAGAGTCATTTTGAGTTTTGGGGCCCATTACAAAGACCTTTTCAAACAGACTTTTGGTACATTTTTCTTGAAGTTGGAAAAAACCCTGTGGTCCTGGGCTGCGGGAAAGGGGAGGGGTTTTTGGGGGCAAAACTTCACCTTAATAAAGCTCATGCCCCCATAAAGTCGTCTGAACTTTGTAGGATGCCCGGGGGGCATTGTTAACCCCAGGAGGCAAAAATTTCTAATTTCTTTTCGTTAGGAAATTTTTCCATTGGGGGCAAATGCATGGTGTAACCGTTATAAAAAATTTCCCCTTGTGCCCCATGCCTTCTGTTTGCCCCCAAAGCAACACAAATTACCCTTGAGGACATTCTTTTGCCTAACGCTCTGGGTTTTTCAGATGATACACAAATAAAGGTTCACTTTGCAATCCCCATAAATTGGCCACATCAACAAAGTAAGCCTGTCTTTCATAGGCTTATGCCCGGGAGTGCCTTTTCCTCCGGGAAAATTTAGGTCCTGCTTGGCTTTTCTCCGCAGGCCTGTTTCATCACAATTAAACACTTGTTCGGGTTTTCAGTCCTTCATTTTCTATTACTCCTTGAATTCCGCACATTTTTTTCAGCCGTTTTGGTCCGAATGGGAGCCCCACCCGCTTATCACATAGGATGCCCCTCGCTTTTTAAATCTCTCAAACCAACCTTTGCTGGCCTTAAATTCACTCACATCATCCTAGTTCAGGCATTTTTTTAAATTAAAAACGTAAGAAAAATTCCTAGCCTTTTATATGATCGTTGAGAGACGCTATTCCCGTATCGTTTTTTCATTTATCCACACCCTAAAAGGGCTTCAAAAATCTTCCATCAAATTTGGGTCTTTTTTTCGAAAACAAAGTTGAACCTTTGGGAAAAACAGCTTTTCCTTGTTGTCTTCTGGTGCCACAATAAGCGAGGTTGATTTGGGGTTTCTTGTACAGCTTGACTAGGGCGGTATACGCATCCACTTTATATTATCAATTATCCTTTCTTCTCTTATAGTTTCTTTCCCCTTTTAGGGGTAGGGTTGGCACTAGAAACTTTCTTGGGGCCATGGTTTTATTTTCCCCAAACAGCACCAAAATATGAATAAACGAAAATATTCCAGTGTATGCTGGATGTTACGGGTCTGGGTGGTAAACAATGGGACGGAGCGGCACATGTGAGGCTGGCTGAGGGACATTTGGGCGCGTCTCGGGCGAAAATCGGTATGGGGTTTTTAATCGGTATGGGGGCAAAAATTTTTGCTAAAATAAAAGTTATGCGGAAAAACCTATTGCGATGCCATCGTTTTTGGGGGGTCCACTGTAATGGGGGATAATACTCCAACTAAACCCCGTTGTAGTGAGGCACCTCGCCCCTTTTTTGGTTTTGGTTCCCGGGGAAAAAAGGTAACCTCCTTTCAAAACTCAGAGTTTTTTTCCCGAAACATTAAGGAAGGCCTCGTGGTATTTCCTGCCTTGCGGAGGTTTTCCTTTAGTGGGTGGGAGTAGTATGGTGGTGAGTGGAAAGTGATGGTGGGGGTGGAATAGCGATATGGTGGGTGAGTGTGATGGTGGTGGGGGGAGTATGAAATGGTGGGTGGATAGCGAGGGGGTGAGTAGAAAAGTGATAGGGTTGGGGGGGAAAAGGGTGGTGGTGGGGAAGTATAAAGGTGGTGGGGAGGATAAGGTGGGTGGAGGGGAGTGATAAAGGTGGGTGGAGTATGAGGGTAGTGGGTTTTAGTAGAGATGGTTTTTTTGGGTTTTTTTTAAGTGTGGTGGTGGGTGAGTAAAATTTTAGGTGGTGGTTAGTGAGGGTGGGGGGTGGGTGTGGGTGGGGGGGTGGATGTGATGGGGTTGGTGTGGTGAGGGTGGGGGTGGGGGTGAAGGTGGTGGGTGGGATGAGGTTGGTGGGTGAGAGTGAAGGGGGGGGGTGGAGAGTGAAGGGGGTGGGGGGAGAGTGGGTGGTGGGTTGAGCGTGAAGGTGGTGGGGGGGCAGTGAGGTGGTGGGGGAAACAGTGAAGGGGTGGGTGGGGCATGAGTGGTGGGTGGAGCAGTGAAGGTGGTGGGTGGAGCAGTGAAGGTGGGGGGGGGGGGAGTGATGGTGGTGGGTGGAGCATGAAGGTGGTGGGTGGGAGTGAGGGGTGGGTGGGGCATGAAGGTGGGGGGTGGAAAAGGGGAAGGTGGGGGTGGAGAGTGAAGGTGGTGGGGGGGCAGTGAGGGGGGGGGTAGCAGTGGGTGGGGGGGTGGAGAGTGAGGGGTGGGGGAGCAGTGAAGGTGGTGGGTGGAGCAGTGAAGGTGGTGGGTGCAGCAGTGATGGTGGTGGCGTGGAGCTGATGAAGGTGAGTGGGTGGAGCTGTTGATGGTGGGTGGGTGGAGCAGTTGCGGTGGTGGGTGGCTAGCCGGGAAGGTGGTGGGTGGAGCTGGTGAAGGTGGTGGGTGGAGGAGAAAAACAGAGATTAGGTGGTGGGGGTGCGGTGAAGGTGGTGGGTTGGCAGTGAAGGTGGTGGGTGGACAGCAGTGAAGGTGGTGGGGGGTGGAGCAGTGAAGGTGGTGGGGTGGAGCTGTTGAGTGATGGTGGTGGGATGGAGCAGTGAAGGTTGGTGGTGGAGCAGGGAAGGTGGTGGGTGGAGCAGTGAAGGTGTTGGGGTCGGAGCAGTGAAGGTGGGTGGGTGAGCAGTGAAGGTGGTGGGTGGAGCGTGATGGTGTTGGGTGGAGCAGTGAAGGCTGGTGGGGAGCAGTGGAGGTTAGGTTGGGTGGAGCAGTGAAGGTGGTGGGATGGAGCAGTGAAGGTGGGTGGGTTGGAGCAGTGATGGGGTGGTGGAGCAGTGAAGTTGGTGGGTGGAGCAGGGATGGTGGTGGGTTGAGCAGTGAATGGTGGTCGGGTGGTGGAGCAGTGAAGTGGTGAGGTGGAGCAGTGAAGGTGGGTGGGTGGGAGCTGTGATGGTGTTGGTGGAGCAGTGAAGGTGGTGGGTGGAGCAGTGATGGTGGTGCCTACTTTTCCCAGCCTCCACCTAAACCAGCATCTTATTCAGCGCAAGTTGTCTAATCTCCAAGTTGTTAAATACGCTTTATCAAAACAGTTTATTTCTTTACATTTCTTTTATTATGTTTTTATACAATATTTCTTAATGTATAAAGACATTTTTTTATCTAAACTCCATAAAAAAACTGGGGGGGTGGTTTTTTTTTGGGGGGCTGGAACAGATATTAATGGCATTTCAACTAATTGTAATGAGGAAAAATGATTTGATATACGAGCAAAATTGAGTTCCGCGCTGTATCATGGAACGAATTAAACCTGTAAGTCAACTGGTACCAACTGTAATTTGCATAGATGTCCACAGTTTGTAAATTTTCTTAGATTGTGTTGGATGTGAGGTGAGGGCAATGCGCAATTTACTATCCCCTCAAGGGAGGTTCCTTGGCACTGGTGAGGGGCTCTTGATCTAAGGAATTGGATCTATGCCCAAAATCCCTGAATTAGCCTGAATACTTCCATCACCATTCCCCCCCCCACATGCGTGTGAATCCTACGGGTTGTTTAGCGTGTCCCCATGTTATAATAATTTTCCTTACTATGTGCAAAAATTATTTTTTTGTTGAATGGGTATTTTTATCTTTATACCAAAACAATGTGTGGAAGGTCTAGTCAATATGGTTGGTTGCCATCAAGGCAGAATTTTTTCCGATGACCTCGTTCACTGTGTTATGACGGAAACAGCATCAGATTTATGTGACGTTTTGTTGTGATACCTGCAAAAATGGAATGGTTAGGTTATGTGGAGTCATCTGATTTGTCAGAGAAATAGGATGAGGAATAATAGTAGGCAAGGATGCTACCCTGAGGCAATCCTATGTTGATAGTTTGTGCTAAAGAAGCATAGTATCACCGTAACCATTGACCCTGTTGGTGAGGTAGGAGTATGTCCTCTGATACCATAATGCTTGTGTGATACATGGTTTTAAAACTGACAAGTTGAAGATTGAGACACTTATGCATATATGGGAATCTTTATGAAGAAAACATTTCACACACAGTGGCTTCATCAGTTACATTCTGTGCATAAGTGTCTAATCTTCATTAATGCTCTGTTTCAGAGGGAAGATGTGGTTTACAGTGGCAAGCGACTTTTCTTAAATCCGACAAAAGAGGTCCATTGGATATTCTTTGTTTCTAGAGTTGAATAGACTGAATAGGGAGTATTTAATCACATTAATAGCATCATGGCCACTTTTCCCGGCCTCAACCAAGAACTGGTTAAGAATATTATTGTTTAGTAAACAAAACTTTTCATATCGTTTAAATAGTATATCTTTTCCAATTTTTTTAATACCGTTTTTCATTTTCTTGAAAACCTGATGGGCATAATATAGTTGTTTTAGATTTCTAATTATTCAATTTTATGTGCCTTCCTCACAGTGAGGAGGTAATTGTTCAATTTACTGTCTTACTGTGAGTGAGACAGGGTAGATCAACTTACTGTGAGTGAGACAGGTGTGGTTCAACTTACTGTGTGTGGGGACAGGTGTGGTTCAGCTTACTAGTTGAGAAGGTTGGGTTCAGCTTACTGTGAGTGAGGACAAGTATGGTTCAACTTACTGTGATTGGACAGGTGTGGTTTCAACTTACTGTGAGTGAGACAGGTTATTATAATCCAGAGTCCCAAAGGCCTGTTATCCTGGGTGTAAAGGGAGCAAAATAAAACACAGCAGAAAAACTTTTGACTTGTATTATCTGTCACCAATTTAGAACAGAATTATGTACACTATATATACTATGTACAACAATAGGTATTAGTGCACTCCACGGTAAGCAAGGCAGAAAAGAAGCCACTAGAGAGCAGACTGTGCTTCAACCAGCTCTAGAATGGGATGACAAGGGCAGACAGGTTGAGTGGTACCCACAACACTTCTGCGATTGCGAAAACCATCTTCTCATTGGCGGGAAAACCTGGGTACTGGTTGAACGATGGGGCCCCATCGTTAACCCTTAGCACCTGGTTCACTGGTTGGGGGAGATACCCTTTTCAATGAGGGTGTGTACGTGCGCCGAATAAAGGTTACGTTACTCTTTGCATGCCACACAGGTGTTGTTTAACTCACTGTGAGAACGTGTGGTTCAACTCGCTGTGAGGCCAGACAGGTAGATCAATTTGTGTGAGCGAGGGCAGGTGTGGTTCAACTTACTGTGAGTGAGACAGGTGTGGTTGAATTTACTGTGAGTGAGACAGGCATGGTTGAACTTTTTGTGAGACAGGTGTGGTTCAACTTACTGTGAGACAGGTGTGGTTCAACTTACTGTGAGTGAGACAAGGTGTTATTTTAACTGACTGTGGGACAGGTGTGGTTTTAACTTACTGTGAGATGTGGTTCAACTTAGTGAGGGCAGGTGTGGTTCAACTTACTGACTGAGACAGGTGTGGGTTTACCTTACTGTGAGCGAGACAGGTGTGGTTCAACTTACTGTGAGACAGGTGTGGTTCAACTTACTGTGAATGAGACAGGTTTTGGTTCAACTTACTGTGAATGAGACAGGTTGTGGTTCAACTTACTGTGAGTGAGACAAGTGTGGGTTCAACTTAGTGTAACACAGGTGTGGTTCAGCTTACTGTGAGTGAGACAGGTGAGGTTCAACTTACTGTGAGTGAGCAAGGGTGTCGTTCAACTTATTGTAACACAGGTGTGGTTCAGCTTACTGTGAGTGAGACAGGTGTGGTTCAACTTTTCTGTGAGGACAGGTGGGTTCAACTTACTGTAAGACAGGGTGTGGTTCAACTTACTGTGAGACAGTGTGTTTCAACTTACTGTAAGACAGTGTGGTTTTCAATTACTGTGAGGGCAGGTGAGGTTCAGCTTACTGTGAGTGAGACAGGTGTGGTTCAACTTACTGTAACAGGTGTGGGTTTTAACTTTCTGTAAGACAGGTGTGGTTCAACTTACTGTGAGGACAGGTGAGGTTTAACTCGCTGTGAGACAGGGTTTGATCAACTTACTGGAGTGAGACAGGTGTGGTTCAAATTACTGTTGTAGACAGCCTGGGACTGTCTGCACAGACAGCCCAGCGTCTGCCAGCTTAGTTCATATTTGCGCCCCTAAGGTGCTTTCCATCTATAAGCCTTGCCCTTCAGTTGCCCAGTCTTGCCTCGCCCTCACTCTCACAGCGGCCTGGCTCAAGACACAAAGTACTCCCAGCTCTCTCTGTGGGCATGGCCCTGACCGGGCCATGGGCACAAGCGTCACTTGTTGTTGCTGTTGTTGTTCAGCTCAGTACAGTGTTTCAGCAAGCCAGAGGTGAGTTTTGTGGTGATTTTCTGCGTCCAGTGTGAGCTTCTCCAGTGTTTGTGGGTGGAGGAGGAGGGGGAAATGGCTAGATGCTCGCCTGCCATACACTCACCCCGCTCCTCGCCCACCACACTCCCATACACTCCCCCACTGCCCACTCCCTTGCTGTTTTTTCTGCTGTTTTTTCGTGTGAATTCTTTGCCATTTGCTGTGTATCCGAGTGCCCGAGGCCATTCGAAGCTGCGTGGTCAGCATCCCACATAGTCACGACACCACGTGGATCGACACCACGTTGGGTGTGGGCGATGTCCGTAGACCCTACAAAGCCCGTGAGCTACCAGATATCCCAGGCCTCATGCTGTGGTCTGCTGCCCGCATAAACATTGACGTCACCCACGATGCTGCCCGACTTCATGACGTCACGATGTCTGCTGACGTCACCGATGTCTGCCTGACGTCACCTCACGATGTCTGCGGACGTTCACCTCGAGATGTCTGCCTGACGTCACCTCGAGATGTCTGCTGACGTCAGTGCGTGCTTGACGTCACCTTGCGGGCATCACGCCTGACATCACATGATGTCACATCGAGTGTTCTAGTAATTATTTCAGTATTGTCGAGAAGATTTAGAGAAGATTATGTCGTGTTAATTAATTTCCCCTCAGTCAGTGTTCTCACATTTAGTATGGTCTTTAGTCAGTTTATGCGCAGAAAAGGGATCATTTGTAGTTTAAGCCATGTTGTACCGTAGTACAGCGGGTGTGTTTGTAAGTTTTCCGTGTGTCCAGTGAGGTCTGTGGTCAGACCCTTGAGTTGCACACTGTGCTGTCACCCCCCGTGACCAGTGTTTGACAGCTGTTTACTCAGCCCTGAGCGTACGGCCTCTTTTACAGAAAGCTTTTTTGCTCGTCGCTGTGATTCTGAGAATGTACCTGCTACGATTCCCATCGAGATTTGTTTCACTTCACCTCCAGACCGTCAGAGTGCAGTTATATGTAGAGAACAAGTCTGGGGACGCTTAGGCTAACCTCTGCTATAACTCCAACTGTCGAGAGATGATACTCGTCAAGCGCAGCCAGCCCTGTCGGCAGGCGCTGTTTTCAGCCTCGTGTCACAAGCTTCAGTGAGCAGCCTGCCATAGAAGATGTCACTTTGACTGCTAGCTCTCTCACTTTCAGTCTGGGGTATGATGTTAGACTCCCAGATGTTTCGCCCAGTGTCTCTGCCACGACTCGCTCCACAACTCGCTCCACGCTCGCCGCAGTGTGATAGCCCCCAGCGACAGTACCAGTCGAGAAGTGTCCTCCTGGTCGCTTGCCAGAAGTCCTGCCCAGTTGCCGAGTTTTGTCGGCCTCAATCGAGGGCACCC
>NW_026510436.1:0-14806 GCF_026875155.1 Cherax quadricarinatus | reverse complement strand
CCTTTTGGGAAAGATCCCGTACATCAAAACGTTTTGGAGTTATTACGGGGGACATGTCCACGTAAGTAACCAAGTGACGCTAAAGGGGGATGAGTTGGGCAAAGTGTTCGGACTCTAGGGTTTTCCCATTTTAAATTTGGCTAGGACGGGCACTAGGGGAACCCCATTCCCATGCCGTAGGTTTTTTTGTAGGCTTGTTATTGAAAAAAAAACAGTTGAAATTAACACAAGTTCAATCAAGTCAAAAAAATCCCGGGAGGTAGGGAAGTTTAAAGGTCCTGTTTGATTTTTACGTGGGGAAAACCCTTGATGGCTTTTTTTTTTTTTTTTGGGTAGTACTTTTGTAAAGGGGGAAGTCACATCCAAACGCTTTTTCTTGTTACGGTGGGAGGTTAGGGTGCGGTTGGAAGGTAACCGTACGATTAATTGCTCTATATATTGTATTACTTTTGTCACTACCACTACTACTACCACTAAGTGAACATCGAAATGTTTACCTCACTAGTATTGGGCACCTCACTCTGAGACTTTATATACCCTCTGTGTCCCAGTACTGTTTGTAATGGCTTGATAAAGCTCGGGGGAGAGCGAAACGTTGCCACAATAAATGTCACATTAGTTTGCACTTGTGCCCTTTTTACTTTACATTATCTTCATGACTGGTGGTCCACATACTCTCTATCTGAAGACTGTGATACGCTGAACAGGAGCTAATCACTGTTCTCATCCAGGCAGCCCCGAGTGCGCAATTCCAAAAGGGAAATCCGCAGGACTACTCACTAAAGAGATTGGGGTTCTACAAACGACGAGGTGCGGAGCCAGAACCCGCATCAACTCTTTTAGGAAGCATTCAGGCGTAACCCTACGGCAGAGAACAGGAATACTCTGAGAGCCATTGTGCATCATGCCCGCAGAGTCTCTCTCAGAGTAAAAACTGAGAATGGCTGGAGAGGTGCTCACATTTGGGCACACACCACCTTATCTGAGATATGGGGCAAACTCAACATAGCAACTGGCAAGAGCAAGCCGAGGCCAGCAGCACACCCGAACCCATCCCAGGAAGCTGAGAAACTAATGGAGTTTTCACTCCAGGGGAGCCTCCACTCAGCTCCCACAGGACATCCGGGAATATACAGAGGGATCTTCTGCCACAGCGCCCAGCTATCGATACAAGCTGCATGTGAGTCGGGAGATGTGACTGATGAAGACCTCACGGACTGAAACTCCGACGTCCCATAAGAACATCAGGTTGACACTGCCCCCGCAACGTGGTGTACGTACTCCATGATTGCACGGGCCTGGCAGAGTATGGGAGGGCCAACTAGACGTCATTAACAGTCGTGGAGGCCCCAGTACACTCCCCAGCAGCTTGGAAGAAAGCTACCATCGTACCATTCCAAAGCCCAAGGACCCAGCAGTATGAGACCCATATCGCTGACCAGCTGCTAGCCAAGACTGCTGAAAAGATGGTGTTAAACGCGATCGCGATTTTATGGAAACTTGGAGACCCCTCTCACTCATCACATATTTGGGCTTCACCCAAAGAGTCTGGGGTACAGCAGAGTGCAATACGCGCCACTCTACTAAGCATCAGATTGCCTGATAGTAACAAAAAAACCTTAGTATCGCGTCGTCTCCTGACCTTGAAAAGGCATGTTGAGGCTAGCCATCCCCACAGCAATTCTGGCATACCACTCGGAAGGGAGAATCAAAGGACGCCATACTGGCCTGGAAGGTCCTACTACTCTTAGGTGCAGCAGGCCGTGTCAGCTTTCAGGGGACACTACACTTCCTTTAAAAACCCTGGAAAATGGTACGGCCCACAAAGGAGGTGTGCTCAGTTCCTACTCTAACATCCTTATGCAGGAACTTGCACCTTTCATAGTGGTACACACTTCCTCAGCTATGCTGATGACTTGCACTCGTAGTGAATGCGGAAAGCAATTTAGAACGACAGGCTCATAAGAGCTTTGGACTAATTACGCAGTCTTGCAAGGAAACTAGATCTTGGCCGAGAAATCATCTTGCAAATGA
Source organism: Cherax quadricarinatus (assembly GCF_026875155.1). Lineage (NCBI taxonomy): Eukaryota > Metazoa > Arthropoda > Malacostraca > Decapoda > Parastacidae > Cherax > Cherax quadricarinatus. Next base: position 12,772 of record NW_026510436.1, on the reverse strand, counting down.
TGTTACAATCAAGGGACCGAATCCTGTTGAATACGATTACGTATTCCAGGATCTAGAACTTGAGTGGACAGGCTCCTACCTGTACTTGGGAATCTACATTGATAAAAAGCTGAACCTTTCAGAAACAGGGCCGAGTATGGTTCAGACTCACGCCATGAGAGCCATAACGAGGCACAGTGCAGGGGCAAGCAAAGATGTACTTCAACATTGTACTATATACAAGCTATACCTCGCTCCATTGACTACGGCACCGCGTTAGCTCATCTCTTCCCGCAGAACAGCAAAGGGTGGAGGTCGTACAAAATTCAGGCGATAAGAACTATGCCTGGGGCCCCCATCCTGGACCATAACACAGGTATGTCTCAGATCTGAGCAGGCTTCCATCCATGCTGACAGAGTAAGATACATAACAGCCTGCAAAGAGACCACGATTCTGTACCGGCAGCAAGATAACCCCACTAAGGAGACGGATATTGACAAACACATGACACAAGATCGCCACACTCTTCACGGACATACTCCTGGATTCGTTTCGTTTTGTGCTGCTGGGCGGAAGCTGCTGCCTATACAACTACTCCTGATAAGAGTGTGACCTTCACTGTTGCAAGGTACCATCCACCACCTCCCTGCGCCCCGATCCAGCCAATGTTGCAATCATGCAGCTACCATCTTTAAGGGTCTCTGGGCAGTCATGACACCCTAAGCAATCATGCAGAGACAAGCATGGCACTGGCAGAGGGAGCACATGTGCAGTGTATTCACAGATATTCTGTCGACCCTGACAGGAAGAGAGCAGCAGCTGGACTGAAAACCACAATGGTCACACATGCAAGGCTGGCGACTCCCTGACCACTGCAAACGATCCTTCCAAGCTGGAGGCTGTGTGGCGATTCAGCAGGCATTGTCCCACATGCCTCGTAGACCTCGACTCCGATTCCGGACCTCTCATACATTGATTCCACCTCTAGCAATAAATGCCCTCATCCCATCCCTCAACCACAGGACTAATGTTACACCTCAATCACATCGATCCTGAGCATAAGACAGCCTTAGAAGTTCAGGTAAGCAGATCGACACATTGAAACATGGATCCACAGACGATGGCTTGGCATCCGGAAATGAGGCGGCCAGATGATGCAGCCAAGGCAGCAAACGACTATCCACATGTTGGGTTTACTGTCCCATCAGCCATACGACAGACCACTGTGGCTGCCAGAGCCCATGAAACTTATTGGGGGAGGTCTTAGGTGAATCACCCCATCTCAACAGTGTACCAGAGCAGGCGCTCCAGGGAGACACCCCCTCCATAAAATTGGGTGGGGGAATAGAAGCTGGTCAGAGCGCAGTGTACCGCCATCCATCGGCTTTCGTTTGGGCTTTCCCCACAGCCAAGAATATGGTAGACTAGCTGAGAGGAGTGCGCCAGTACTGTCACACGTTGTCCCCGCGGCTCCTAACACATATCTCTGGAGTGCGAAGGTACTGAGAACACTCCGCAGGCAACTAGGAGTGATATTCCCCTCCGAAGAGACCCAGAGATGACTGCGGCCACACTAGTGCTAACCGACTGAGTCAACGAAGCCAGTCAAGCTGCTACCTGTGATAACGACATATCCTCCTCGCTAGTGTCCATCAGTTCAGAAGTACATAGGTGTGTCGCTCTTATGAGATGCACCAGTTGAACTGACCAGAAGGGTGCTTGAAGCAGCAATACGTCGCATCACTGTAGAAGACCTTTTTTTCCCCCCTTTGGAAAGGGCCCCAGCAAGACGGGTCATCGCAAGTTTTGAGACCCGTGCCCAGGACTACTGGTCTTGGCGAACATTATACATACATACATCTACACTAATGACATTTCCAACACCTGTATACCACAAACTCCATCGACACTAGCCTATGCAGACGAAATTACACAACATAATGCACTCATACCATACTAGATACACTCACAACACAAAACACAAAACATGTGTGGAACAAAAAATGTTAGGATCAAAACCAATCAGCTAAATCCACATACATATTTTAACTACAGGAAACGTGATCCTCCATTAACTGTCGAGCTCAGAACAGCACTGACACCCGCACTTATATCCCCATCACACAAACTGTCACTTGTCCTTGGCGTTAATCTTGACTACCTTCTTCGTTTACACGGACACTTTCACTCTGCAGCATGCAATGGCTAGTAAGGCCCTTGCGGCCTCTACAAGCTGAAACATGCCTCCCAACGCACCCAAACTACATCTCTACAAATCTCGTAAATACGTCCTCTGATTAACTTTCTCTCCTCTACCCCCTCTCATGCACCAAAACGAACTTACTTAACTGCAGCGTGTCCAGAATAAACGCTGCCTGGGGTGCTGATGTCAGAAGGGAGGACTTTGCACAAGTCGAGTCTCGCCATGAGTGCCAATAGACATCCCTGCGCTGATTCTGTAGCTGGAAGACGCTCAGTGACAGACCAGATAGGCAAAGTTGAGCACGTCACAAACTACTGGACACCTCTCTCCTTGACGAAGACATTCGCAGACCACCACAAACCAACACAACCATTTCTACTCCTTGTATACCCTGCTCTAACCCCTCATTCTACAATAACCTTGGATTCTCTGACAGGTATCATTTCTGCTGACCCACTTTCGCCTTAGCTTTAGGGTTCAAGACAATAGCTCAATCTACACTCCACTAGCGCTAATCTTCGGGCTCGTCACTTCCTCCCCTCCTCTCGCTCCACCCCACAAAGTCCCAATAGAAAGCCTATAATTTTCTCTTCCTCAATAGCTGTCCACAATCGCCTTCGACTGCTGGGTTAAGCCCTGGCTCTATTTTCGAAACACTAAGAACACTCCTCTCCAGCAGCGAGCATTCTTCGTCTGTCACCGTCTTCCCCGCTCATCCCATTTGGATCTTACCTGTACATCGTTCGTCGTTCACGTTCCTGCAGTATTGTAGAAGTGATCAAGGTCCCAGGCGCCGAAACGTTTTCTTAATAAATATGTTAAAGGGCTTGCTTACGTGTCTTTCTAAACCAACTGTCGGTATTTATACCAAGGTTTATACCACTAGTAATCAGTATCTGCAGTCATTCACGCTAAGTACACCTCCACACCAGTATCAGATCTACAGGCATCACAAACATACACCTACACACACACAGTAATCAGGATGCTACAGCACACAAACATACACCTCCACTACCAGTATCGCAGTATCTACAGCATCACAAACATACACCTCCACACCATAATCAGGATCTACAGGCATCAACAAACATACACCTCCACAACCAGTATCCAGGATCTACAGCATCACACAAACATACACACTAAACGACCAGTATCCAGGATCATACAGGCATCTCTCAAACATTACACCTCCACACCAGTAATCAGATCTACAGGCATAACAAACATAAAACCTACACACCAGTATCAGGATCTACAGGCATCACAACATACACCTACACACAGTATCAGGATCTACAGGCATCACAAACATACACCTCCACACCATATCAGGAACTACAGGCATCCTCAAACACCGTCCACAACAATATCAGGATCTATCATGCATCACATAACATACACCTAACACACCAGTATCAGGATCTACGGCATCACAAACAAACACCTCCACACCAGGATCAGGATCTGCAGTCATCACAAACATACACTCCACACCAGTATCAGGATCTACAGCGATTCCAACAAAACATACAACCTCCAGACCATATCAGAGATCTGGCCAGTCATCCAAACATACACCTACACACTAGTATCAGGATCTACAGTCAATCACAAACATACAACCTCCACACCAGTATCAGGTCTCACAGCATCACAAACATACACCCTCCACACCAGTATCAGGGAATCCTACAGCATCACAAACATACACCTACACACCATATCAGGATCTACAGGCATCACAAACATACCACCTCCACACACCAGTATCAGGAACATACAGGCATCACAACACCTCCACACAAGTATGCAGGATCTATAGGCATCACAAACAAACACCTACACACCAGTATCAAGATCTACAGTCATCACAACAACATACACCTCCACACCGAGTATCAGGATCTAACAGGCAATCACAAACAATACACCTACAATCACCAACATCAGATCTACAGTCATCACAAACAACACCTCCACACCCAGTATCAGGATCACAGGCATCACAAACATACACCTACACACCAGTACCAGGATCTTACAGGCATCACAAAACATACTCCTACAAACACCAGTATTCAGGATCTACAGGCATCACAAACACCTACACACCATATCAGGATCTACAAGGCAATCACAAACAAACACCTACACACCATATCAGGATCTACATCATCACAAACATACACCTCCACACCATATCAGGACTACATGCACACAAACATACACCCCACACCAGTATCAGGATCTCACAGGCATCATCAAAAACACCTCCACACCAGTATCAGATCTACAGGCCTTCCAAACACCTACACACCAGTATCAGGATCTGCAGTCATCACAAACATACACCCTACACACCAGTATCAGGACCGTACAAGGCCATCACAAACACCTACACAACCAGTATCAGGATCTGCAGTCCATCACAAACATACACCTACACACTAGTTCAGGACTACAGTCATCACAAACATACACCTACACACTAGTATCAGGATCTACAGTCATCACAACATAGACACCTACAAACACCAAGTATCAGGATCTACAGTCATCACAAACATACACCTACACATAAGTATCAGATCTAACAGTCTTCAACAAACATACACTACATCACAAGTATCAGGATCTACAGTCATCACAACAAAACACCTACACACCAGTATCAGGATAATACAGGCACACACAAACATACACCTAAACAACAAGTATCAGGATATAACAGGCATCACAAACAAATACCTCCACACCAGTATCAGGATAACAGGCATCAAAACATACACTACACACTAGATCAGGATCTACAGTCATCACAAACATACACTAGCACAACAAGTATCAGGATCTACTACATGTCATCACAAACATACACCTACACACTATATCAGGATATACTGGCCATCACAAAACACAACACCTACACACCAGTATCAGGATCTGCAGTCTCACAAAACAACACCTACACACAGTACAAGGATCTGCAGTCATCACAACATATCACCTACACACCATATCAGATCTAACAGGCATCACGAACATCTCGTCACTAGCAGCAAGAGATACATTCATGGTTGACATTACTTACATTTATATGATTCTCAAACTGTCACTCTCGAATACAAATGATTATAAACTTTCACTCAATATCATTGTTTTACACTGTTTCTGGAACTGCTATTATTTTTTTTTATTTACACATCGGACGTTTCCCACCAGAGCAGGTGACCAAAAAAAAAAGAAGAAACACTTTCATTTCATTCACTTCAATCATAGTCTCGCCAAGGCGTGCATACAACTAGACTTAAAAACTGCAGCATAGCAACACCCTCACCTTCAGAGCACACGCAACTGTACTTCCCACCTCCATCGGGCTAAAACGGTTTCCCTGAATCCTCATAAATGTTGCTATACATGCACTCCAACAGCCCGACAATTCGTAAAAATAATTTATCTCCACTCTCCCTAACCAACGTTCACGCACAATTGCTGAAGTCCAAGCCCCTCGCACATACAAAACCTTTTTACCCCTTCCCTTCAACCTTTTCTAGGCCGACCCCTACACCATCTTCTACTTCCACGACGATTTTATACCTCTCCAAGTCATTCTAGTTTGTTCCATCCTCTCTATATACCCAAACTAACCTGTCCTACGACACTTCCTCTTTAGAAATCCCGCATCCTCCTAATATCCAAACTACGCATTCTCTTCACTAAACACAACCAATTATTATTTTTTCTATCACACATGTATCTTCACACTCAGTACCTGGAGCTCCGGCAATCACCACCATCAAGTTAACTGAATAGCACTAGCATCTATGTCACTTGGTCTCCGCCGAAGAAGCCAACGGACAAATATTAGTTACTCAGTCAACATTATAAATGAGATAGAAAATAACCTTATAATACTGATGGAATGTATAATAATGTGCTGTGATCTTCTGATATACAACAAAACCCAGTCCGTATAAGAGGGGCACAGTGGAGGCTGCCAACTGAGGCAGCTGGGGGACTTCGTCTGATGCAGTGACTATTTATAGCCGCAGGTAATGGTAAGGTGTACTGTTTGTTGTTGTATACCTGAAATACTTGTAAATATGTAATATAAAATTTATTATAGATAATAAGTTGGTAACAGCAACCGCCCAGGTAGTCCTATCGTCCTGCCAAATGCGTTTGAGCCACGGAAACTTGTAATTGTTATCCAACACAATGTAAGAATGCTAGCTGTCTTTTTCTCTTTCTGTCTCATAAACACTCAGGAAAACAGGTACTCTTGCAATTGTACTTACACTTAGGCAAACTACATATACATACACGCAAATATGTATGCACACCGACCTTCATTTTCGCCTATTTTTCTAATAGTTGCTGTTTTTTTTTATTTCCTATCATCTGCGGTCCATTGAGGAAATTGAAAAGAATTTTCCATCCTATGTAAGCCAGCAATGTCCCCCCCCCGTAGGAGGGGTCTAAAAAGCCCGAAGCAAGGGACTAATAACCCTTTCTCCAGTATAATCTTACTAACATGCAAAAACAAACTTTTTAAAACTGGATGTATTGAATGATCGTGATGTAGTGCAGATGATAGAGAGAGACGATTGCCAATTTTCATGAACGAAAAAAAAAAAATGGATGTCCTAACTCGAAGCAAAACAAACCTGAAGAGGGTAGGGATTTCGTGTGAGAAATAAATGGGATAAAGTCAAAGAATCTGAGAGAATTAGAACTAAGGAAGGTGGCAATAATCTGAAGATCATTATGGAGGAGAAGAGGAATATAAATGGTATAATTCGATGATATGTGGATTAAATTAAGGGTCACTTCATGGAAAATGAGTAAACAATAAGTGTGAATGCCACCTGGAGAAGAGGATGGATAGATGAGAGAGAGAGAGATTTTGGAGATGTAAAGAGCGAGTTTTTTCTGAACTTTGAAACTAGTAAGAGAGTCAATTGTGTTAGGGGACCAAAATGCTAAAAAAGAGAACGTTTAGAGAGGGTGTGGTAGGCAAGTTTGGGTGCCAGGTGTAAATGATAATGGGAACATTAATTGAACTTTGTATAAAAAGGTTTTGGTTTTATAAGTAAAACCAATATGTTTTAAGAAAAAAAAGGATAAATTAGTACCCAAGGATATATTATAAGGGCGAAATGACAATAGTTTGTTTGACCTATGTTATTAGTAGAAGAAAGTACCTGATGGGTAGACTTCAGGATGTACAATGTTTTATTGAAGGGCCACAGTTAATATCAAAGCAAATTTTACTTGTAGATACAGCGAGAGTAAAAGGTACATGAGAGGCAAAGAAAACAGAATCAACAAGTAAGGATAGAAGGGAAGGTTCATATACTACAGGAGGATTCAGTTAGCTAAGATATAAACACCTATTGGAAGAAAGATGGGTTAGATTGGGAGTATAGGTTGAAGAAGGCATGGGCAAATTTAAGAAAGTAGTGGTAAGTGTACACAGAAGCTTAAGGTTACAGGAACGAGGATGGGAGGGAAGAAAGGCGATTGAACGGAATGACGAGGTATAGAGAGCATAAAGAGAAAAATTAGCATACAAAAGTTGCTTTACAAAGTATAAGCGATAAACACAATGGGAGGAATATATGGAAAGAAAAAGAGAGATAAGAGAGGGTGAAACTATGTAAAAAGAAGCAAAATAGAGAGTGGGATGAAATTGTTAACAACACTTTTTGCTGAGAATAAGAAAAAGATTTGGAGTGAGATTAACAGGTTGAGTAAGCCTGTGGGGACACGAATGGATTTCAAAGTTAAAAATAGAGAGGGCTGAGTTATTAGATGTAGAGATTAGAGTATCAGGAAGATGAAGGGAAATATTTTGAGGAATTAATTAACTATTGATGAGGATTGGGAAGCTGTGATTTCGTGATACTGGGTAGGAGGTTTATTTTAAAATTTATTTATTTAAGTTATAACATAATGTAGAGTGAGGAAGGCAGTTGATGATGTGTGGGGGAAGTTGTAGGCAGTGGGTTGATGAAAATGAGGTCTAAGCAGCTGGGATTAATGGGATAAAGAAAGAAATAATTAAAAGCAGGTTGGGATTTAGTTTTGGGATTGTTTAGTGATTTATTTAAGAAATGTATGGAAAAAGGTAAGGTCCCGCGTGGATGTGGCAAAGAGCAATGCAAGCGCCTTCTCTTGAGAGAAAAGGGGACAAAAAGAAGTGAAAAAATGATAGGGGCATAGCCTGTAAGTATACGTGCTAAAGTGGTATGGTAGAGTAATTATTGATATAATTAAGAGTAATACTAAATGCAGGATAGCAGATGAAACAAGGAGGCTAAGGAAGGGCTAGGGGGGGGGGGTGTGTTAACCAGAGTGTTTACAGTGAAAAATATAGTAAACAAAATTTAGATAAAGGTAAAGAATGTTTTGTGGAATTTAGGATTTGAAAAGTCATATGACAGGTGGATAAGGGACCAAAATTTAAAAAAAAATGGAAAAACAATGTGTTGCAGTTGTATGGAATAGGAGGTAGGCTACTGAAAGCAGTGAAGAATTTTTACAACGTGGAATAGTGAGGCTCATGGTTAGCGTATGTAGGAGAAAATGGGAAGATTATTCTCCCAGTAAAAGTAGGCCTAGACAAAGATTGGAATGTTAACCATGGTTATTCCATATATTTATAGACGGATTTAGTAAGAGAAGTCAATACTACTCGGGTATTGGCAAGAGTTGTGGGGATAAAAGATAAAGAATCTAACACATATTGGGACTTGTCCACAGTTCTCTTGCTGATTGACTCTGCTTTTCGGACATTTTGAAACTTTCCCTACTACAGGAGCTGCTTCAGTACAATTTGGTCTACAAGGAAGACACAAAAGTGTGGACAATTGTCTGACAAGATACTACGGTGTCCCGTGGACCCTATGGCAAAAGCACTCGCATCACACGGTGAGGGTCCGGTTCGATTCCGGCGAACGGGTGGAAACATGGACGTGTTTCCTACACTCCATCATAAAATGGGTCTTCTGGTGTGTTAGTCGAACATGTGTGAGTCGCCATCCTCGGAAAAAACTGGACCTAATTTTTCCCGAATCTCTGCATAACAAGGCTTTCTGCATAGTAGTATGTCATTGCATGTCACTAGGACTGTATACTTGTACAATGTACTTTGTAGTAAATATAGATATTATTAATATATTATATTATTAAATTAATTGATTATTATTATTATTATTATAAACAGCACCTGCAGGGAATCTTGTTTATCAATAGTGGTCCGGGCAAGCCCACCTACCATCAAAGAAACCAAGCTGGTCGTGGTAGGTTTACTATACGGCCATAAACAGAGAACAAGATGTGAGAACTAGTTCACTACCAAACATACTGAACAAGTTAGACAAGACTTGTCACTATAAAAACATACAAACTCAGACTAGAGAGATGGTCCAGTGCAGTACACACAGCCATGATAAAGCAAGTCGTGCTGTCATTTACAACATTTCGATCCTAGCTGGTCAGACTAATTAGTAACAGCGTCATACTATTTTTCTATATATTTGTTGATCTCACTAAAATTTTATTGTTAAAGAGATAACAATCTTTGTCCTGAAATTTTACGAAAATATTTCAAGGATTAAATCATATTAAACTCACATCATTCTGTGTTTCTTGTTGTCTTCAAGAGATGTAAGGAAGTCTTGAATAAGAGTGGAACTGTGGCTCACAGATGGCTCCACTAACCTCATCCTGTTTCTACTATGTATGTTCCATAACAATAAAAATGCTTTCAAAATGAGCTGATGTAGTTAACGACTCATATCTTGTCAATAAAGTTAGGAATCCTTAACCTACCTTGTCAAAACCCTGTGTACAAAACAAAAAAAAAAGAGCTCTAAGGGAAACTGAAAATCATCGGTACAACCTACAAAATCAACAGTACAGCGCCACAAAATAATCAGGTACAGCCTACAAAATCATCAGGTACAGCCTACAAAATCATCAGGGACAACCTACAAAATCATGTTCAGGGACAACCTACAGAACCCATCAGGTACAGCCTAACAAAATCATCATGGCGTACAGCCCCTATCAAAATCACAGGACAACCTCAAATTTCAATCACAGGGACAACCTAAACAAATCACACAGGACAACATACAAAATCATCAGGTAACAGCCTACAACATCATCAGTCATAATCAGCCTACAAAATCATCGGTACAGCCTACAATATCATCGGGTCAGCCTACAAAATCATCAGACAGCCTACAAAATCATCAGGTATAGCCTACAAAATCATCAGGTATCAGCCTACAAAATCATCAGGTACAGCTACAAATTATCAGTACAGCCTACAAAACATCAGGTAACAGCTACAAAAGTCATCAGTACAGCCTCACAAAATCATCAGGGAACAACCTACAAAATCATCAGAATACAGCTACTAAATCATCAGATACAGGCTACCAAAATTATTAATTTTATCTTTTCAGAGATTAAGAAACGAACTGATTCTAGATGTACACAAAGGTACCAGCCTTAAATAATGATTGATTGACACCATCCAAGGTCATCAATTTTATAAAAGGTCAACACCTTGATAGTTATGTATCAAAATGACAGCAGCTTGATAATAATGTAAATAAGTCAACAAACCATACCCACGGGGCGGGATAGAACCCGCGTCCAGAGCGAGTCTCAAACTCCAGACCGTTGCGAGTTAGCCACTGGTCCATTGGCTAACGCGACGGTCTGGAGTTTTTGAGACTCTCTGATCGCGAGTTTCTATCCCCGCCCCGTGGTATGGTTGTTTGCAATCGTGCATTACTGATTTCGTGAGTCAGTAAGCGTCAACACCTTGATGATTAATGTATATGTCAGTACCTTAATATAATGTGTAAGTCAATACCTTGATGATTATGTATAAGTCAACACCTTGATGATAAATGTATAATCAATACCTTGATGTAATGTATAACTCGATATCTTGATGAAATGATAAGTCAGCAACCTTGATATTAATGTTATAACTCGTTAACTTGATGATAATGTAATAAGTCAAACCCTTTGATATTTAAGTATAACTCGATATCTTGATGATAATGTATTCAACACCTTATATAATGTATAACTCGATAACTTGATGATAATGTAAAGTCAACACCTTGCTATTAATGTATAACTCGATATCTCTTGATGATAATGTATAAGTCAATCAACAGACCTTGATATTAATGTATAACTCGATATCTTGATGATAATGTATAAGTCAACACCTTGATATTAATGTATAACTCGATATCTTGATGATAATGTATAAGTCAACACCTTGATATTAATGTATAACTCGATATCTTGATGATAATGTATAAGTCAACACCTTGATGGTCATATGTGAGATAACAAAACCATGATTGTGATGGATAGGATGTTAACACCACGATGGTCATGGTGACCATAATCATACAGTGTACAATATATCACTACCTTGATGACCATATATATGTCGTGCCGAATAGGTAAAACTTGCGATTTTGGCTTCAATAGCAAAAAAAGGCACAATACCGTGACTGGAACGATACACAAATAACCCACACATAAAAGAGAGAAGCTTACGGCGACGTTTCGGTCCGACTTGGACCATTTACAAAGTCACACTAACCAGAAGTGGAGCAGGACGGCTATATATAGGCAAGAAGAGGTGGTGGTGGTGGTAGTAGTAGTAGTAGTAGTAGTAGTAGTAGTAGTAGTAGTAGTAGTAGTAGTATTAGTAGTAGTAGTAGTAGTAGAGGAAGTAGTAGTGGTAGTGGTAGTAGTGGGGAATAAGGAGGACGAGTCAGTCAAATAAAAAGGAAGGGGAGCACTGCAAGGGAGCTAGGTGCCCAGAGAGAGAGAGCAAGCGCACAGAAGTGGGAAGTGGTGAAAAAAAATAAAGAAAGGAACAAAACAGAAACAGAAGAGGAAAGGCACCCAAAAGGGGAAAAAGGAAAGAGGAAAGGGGAAGAGGAGAAAAAAAAATGAGGATTCAGGTTAAGTCACGGGTGTTCTGAAGTTTGGAGCATTTTAAAAATGTAGTGGGAGAGGAAGGCATCTACAGAGACGAAGCCAGGGCTGAGATTTATACAAGGAAAGTTTTGTATTAGAGAGGATTCAACTAGACGGCGACTGTTCGAGTTGGAAGTAGGGAAGACAGTTTTAGTAGAAGACCAGTCAATAGGATGGCTATAACTCTGACGTGAAAAGAAAGAGCACTGTTAGTGTCGGCAAGCTAACACTATTTTTTTGCTCCCTAGTTTTGTCAGAAAGAGATCGACCATTTCTCCAAAGTATTTAAGAGGCAGGATGAGCAAGAAAAAAGAGTAGACACCAGGAACATCTGTAGAGGAAGGAGAGGTATGAACGAGATTAGTGCGAAGTTTTGTTTAGTCCTGGCGGAAGGTAAGCTTGATGTCTAAGGGGCGGATAGAATTGTTGAGATTAGAAAAAACCGAAATGTAGGGAAGGCAGAGGATGGAAGAGTTCCCAGGAGTAGAGAGTTTGGGAGAGAAAAATTACGTTTAGCACATGAGAGGGCAGAGTCTATGAAATGGGGAAGGGGA
>NW_026510435.1:0-14502 GCF_026875155.1 Cherax quadricarinatus | reverse complement strand
CTGTAAGAATGGTTACTTACGTTATACATGGCTGCATCAGAAAAATTTTATAGTGAGATATCCAATAATAGCTAAAGCAGTGTTAAAAAGGGAAAGGGTTTTTTGGGGTATGCCCAAAGAAAAAATTGTGGACAAAAATCAAAAAGGGTAAAAAAAGAGGACAACACAAAGCTGCTTTCATAAAAACCGGGGAAGCTTTGTACAACAGATGGGAACAAAAAAATTTGGGCTGAAGGGTACCCCCTTGATACGGGCCCATGTAGCAGAAACTGTAAGGCTGGAGGTGATGTCTGGTATCAGTAAATGTGGGGGGATAGTGCTGCCCTGGGAACAGTAATGGTAAATGGAGGTGCGTCCTGGGAGACAAATGGTGAAGTGGAGGTGCTGTCCTGGGGACAGTAAGGGGGTGAAGCGGGAGATGCTTTCCTGAGAGACAGTATGGTGAAGCTGGAGATTTTGTCCAGGTAGTGGGAAAAATTTATACGTGGGAAAGGGAAATACATAAAAAATGACCTCATAGGGACGGAGCCATAGTTAGGGAAACAAGTGTAGTCAAAGATAAGATAAAACCAATATTGAAAAACTAGAAAAAACCGCAGGAAATAGCAAACAAGAGGCTCCACTAGCAATAGTGAGGATATATTACCAAAAACAACTGGTGGGAGCTCCATTGTTGGTGCTAGGGGATAGAAGTAAGACAGGGAAACATGCACCAACAGGGAATACAGTCACAGAAACCCAAGGCAAACGGAAACCAAGCCTGTGCACATACTATGCACTTGGTATCTGCTGGCATGGGAAATCTGGAAAAACAGATGGGACGTGCAACTATGACCACCCTAGAAAATGCCATGCCCATATGACAACAGGAAAATGCAAACTCCCTTCCTGTAAGCTTTTTCACCATGAACTGTGTACCTCTTCAGTACAGGAAAGACTGTGCTATAACTTAAATTGCCAGGCATACCATCTAAAGGGTACAAAAAGATACAAAACATCCAGGCCATGGGAAAACCTGGTTAGCCACAGCCACTCAAGAGGGAGAGGTTTTTTAGTGCCAGGAAGGAAAAAAAACTGGCAGGAAATGGCAGAAATCGTACACCAAATCCAGTCATTCCTGGAGTGGAACCACAGTCGATGGCCTCCACTCCAAACCAACAGATACAGATACTAATGCCGGAAAAAAAAATCCCCCCCCCCAGTACCAACAATACCACCAGTCCGATAACATTTTCTTTGCAAATATACAGGGTCTAAAGCCAGCAACAAACAACAAAATACCTTTCATCCGTGGACTGCTTGCAGAGGCAAAGGCAATGTTCGCGGCTTTCACTGAGACCCACATAAAGGATCACTTGGACAAAGAAATATGGATCCCAGGTTACAACCTATACAGATGTGACAGAGTGAACAGGCAAAAGGGGGGGGGGGTTGGCCTGTACATTGCAGAGTCACTTGTTTGCACAGAACTGCTTAATGCCTCAAATGATGTAGTGGAAGTTTTAGCAGTAAAGGTGGAGAACCAAAACCTAATCATTGTGGCAGTCTACAAGCCTACGGATGCAACATCCCAGCAATTCCAGGAACAGCTGTTAAAAATTGACCACTGTCTGGAAAATCTTCCAGCTCCTGCACCCAACATCTTGCTCCGGGGGGATTTTCAACTTAAGGCACCTAAAATGGAGGAATATAGCAAATAATAATGTTGCAGAAAATAACACCAGGAGGCAGCTCTGAGAAAACTCACACTCACATGAGCTTTTAAATCTCTGCACAAAATTCAATTTAAACCAGCAAATAATGAGCCTACTAGCTGGAGAATACACTAAAACCTCATCTTCACCAACAATGATGATCTGATAAGAAATGTCACCATATCAAAAAAAAATATACTCAGATCACAACATAAATTGAGGTTCAGACATGTATGAGTGGGAGCCCCAGACCGACATAATGAGACTAGTCACGAGGGAGCATTCACCAAATTCAACTTCAATAACAAAAACATAAAGTGGGACCAAGTAAACCAAGTCCTAACCGATATAAGCTGGGAAGATATACTAAGCAACACAGACCCCAACTTATGCCTAGAACAGATTAACCTCGGTGGCACTCGATGTATGCACAAGGCTTATTCCTCTAAGAAAAAGGAGGAGTAGATGTAAAATAGAAAAAGACAGGCGCTCCCTTTACAGGCGACGGAAAAGAATAACAGAGCGGCCCAAAAAAGGTCAATATATCTGAAATGCGTAGGGAGACACTGGGCAGAGAAATAGCAAGCATCGAACTTAAGCTAAAAGAATCCTTTAGAAGCAGGAATCGCGGGGAAGAACTAAAAGCCATAAATGAAATCGAAAGAAACCCAAAGTATTTCTTCTCCTATGCCAAATCAAAATCGAGAACAAGTCCAGTATTGGGCCCCTACTTAAACAAGGTGGGTCCTACACAGATGACAGCAAGGAAAAGAGTGAGCTACTCAAGTCCCAATATGACTCAGTTTTTAGCAAGGGCCCCTAACCAGACTGAGAGTCGAAGATCAAAAATTTTTTTTTTTATGAGGAGCCACAAAAATTTGATTAACACAAGCCTATCCGATGTTTTTTCCTGACGCGAAATGACTTGAACAGGGGAAAAAATGACATCCCATGCACTCGCCCAGGGCCAACCGGAACTCTGTGTTCATAAAGAACTTCAAGAACCCCTATCACGACCTTTTTCCATCCATGGAGGGGGACCCAGGACAGGGGGCGTCCCACATTTTACAAAAAAACAACAGACATAGCCCCCCCCACAAAGGGGGAGTAAAGCAACAGCAAGGACTACAACCGTAACCTAACACCCTTTCATAAAAATCTTTAAAAGGGGGCCCTAAGAGAAAGATCACCCCCCATCGAAACCCTAGTTACACAACCCGGGGCAACATGGGTTTAGAACAGGTCGCTCCTGTCTGTCCTAAACTTGGTCACTACGACAAGGTCCAAAAAGCACTAAAGAAAAAAAAGAATGCAGATGTAATATATAAGACTTTGCAAAAACCTTTGACAATGTGCCATGGCGTAATACGCAAAAAAGCGTGCAAAAGGGAAAAAACGGGAAAAAGTGGGTCGATTGATCTATAATTTCCTCACTAACAGAAACAGAGAGAGTATCAACAAGAAAGCCGAGGCAGCTAGGGTTGAAAACCCTTGTTCCAAAAGGGCACAGTACTCGCTCCCACTTGTTCATCCTCAAGAAAAAGGATGTCACCCACAGCACCGGTCTCCTTTGCAGATGACCCCAAATCGCATGACATGTCTTCCATTGCAGACACTCAAGGCTCCAGGAACATCAAACCAAATCTTTCAGTGGGCTGCGAAAACAATATGAAGTTCAAGATGAAAAATTCAATTTACTCAGAATGGTAAAAAAGGGAAAATTTAAATTTTCTCAGAGTACAAAACAAATTCTCCCACAAATAGGCGAAACACCAACGTCAAAGACCGGGATGATCATGTGGGAGGATCTCCCCTTTCAAGGACCATAACATTTATCAATCGCATCTGTAGAAAAAGGAAGGATGGTAATGAGAACCTTAAAAAACTGGGGAGGCCAAAGCCCATGATGAACTCTTCAGGTCACTGTTTATTAGGCTGGAAATTGCTGCACACTAACAGCACCTTCCAAGGCGGGTGAAATTGAAATAGACTTTAATTGAAATTAATTTTAGTGCAATTACAAGAGTGAGGGGTACCACTTTTTTAATTTTTTTTTTTTTATAGTATTAGTTTTACCTATTGTACTTTGCTCATTTACACAACAATAGACAATATCAATTTCATTATTTTTTATTAGTACTAACCATATGCCCAAAAGTGTTTTAGTGGTTACCTATGAAAACCCTTTTCCCCCACTTCAGAAATCAGTATTAAAATTTCATCACATAAACGGCATAAACGACTACTTTTTAAACCAAAAAATGAATGATCACTTTTGCCCTGACAAAACCCTCCAAAAATCTAACACACAATAAAAACTTTTTGGAAAGTAACTGCCTTTATTACACACATTAAAACCAGCAAAACCTGAACACTCTCAAAGTCACAGTTTTAACTACAACATCAGGTCTTAGGCAAACACTATGATGACCTCCTGGCACCCTTGAGTCTCCTGCTTAAGAAGGCACATTTTGATATTACCCCTCCAGGAAAAAAAAGCAATCCACAACTGCAGCCCCACCATTGGGGTGGTATTTAAATCTATTACCTAACCAACTTCTTGTATTAGCACAATTTGCTTTGTGATGAAAGGGGGGAATACATTTTTGCAATTTACTGTAAAAAAACTCAAGACGCCATAACAATCTTTCCATATACCGGATACCCCACAAAAACACCCCAAACTTCGTGAAATCTAAAGTCTCTAATAACAAACGACAAAGAACAAGCACCACCCTTTAGCTGGAGATTCTTATAAACCCTTTGGCCTCCCAATATCAACTGTAATGATTTATCAACAATAGAGAAACGCACTTCTCATCCCAAAAACAATAACAAAACCCAAACCGGGCTGACTGAGAAAATTTTTCAACAATAATGGCCCACATAGGCCCCCAATAACTACCCCCCCCAAAAATCAGGGAAAAATCACAGACACACTACTGACCACTACCCAACCTTCTCTTAACAAACTTTGGGTAAGCCACCACTCAAATACAACAAAGTTTTTCATTTAGACTCCATGACAGGCTCAATAAGGAATTTCACCGGACCTAGAAGCCCTTGACGGGGGCCTACAGAATTCTCCGGGCCAGTGTTTTTGGACTTTTGGACACACTTTTTTCTTAACAAAAATCTTAATTTTTAACAAACTTGTCCATAAAAACGAAACAGATCCGAATAAAGGCTTTGTTGCCCATGGCTAACCACAGCATTCTGAAATCCATTGAAAAGAAACCCCGGAGTTTACTAATATGAAAACAATAAAACGGGGCTTAATCTGGGCTGGAATATTGCTGACACTAACAGCACCTTTCAAGGCGGTGAAATTCCCGACCTAAAAAAAAGTACAGAGAACTTTCACGGCGCGCAAACGGAGATAAAACACCTCAATTACTGGGACATTAGCTGCCTGACTGCGGTGGAGTGGGGTTGTGCAGGGGCCCCCTTGCTTTTTTGTCAGGAGACTCTCAAAAAACAAATGGCCTGAGTTCCGACGTAGGGTAAAAACTGTCGGCGTTGAGCTGCTTCGGGGGCGTTTCCCCCCCTCTACGGCGCAGGTTTTACTTCCGACAATCATCGGGAAACGTTTGGAGTCAGGAGAAGGGTTTATTTTTGGGCCCTGAATGGGGCCTATGTCTTTTTCGTCAATTTAAATTCACGGCTGGTAACGTTAGTGACAAATTTGAGCATTGATATTGATTAACTCCAGCGTAAAAGTCGACTCATAGCGTCTCTCGCCATATAGTGGGTGAAGTTGCGAAAGCCCCCTTCGGGGGCTGACGGGGAGGCTTAGGGAAAGGGGTTTTTGCACTTATGGTACCGTGACTGGCAACCCAAGGCAATGGGGGCAGGTCGTACAGGGGACGTCCGGAGGGTACTTTCCCTCAAAATGACACGAGGCACCCAAACCCCTCATACTCGTGATGCCGGGTTTAGGCCCAAAATTCTGTGGCGTATGCGGGGCACGATGGAATGCGGGTTTGTGGGGAGTATGATCATTGCGGCGACGTGTGGGAGGGTGGAGGGCCCCGGCAAAAAACGGGTGGAGCACTATTACAGGTGTGGATGTCGTTGGGGGAGAATTCCAAGAAAAACCGGGGAGATGGCCGTCTGTGGAGTAAAATTGTAAAAGAGTCTCTTGTGGTGCAGAGGGGAGCACGAGTTTGGGGACCAAAAAATGGCCACTTTGCCGGGTGAGGGGGGGAGGAGTGCAAATTCAGCAGGAGGTCAAGAGCGGGAGGAGGAGCCGACAGGTATTGAAAACTTACCTTCTTCGGGGAGGATAAGGCTTGGCCATGAAAAGGGCCTGAGTTGAAAGGAAGTGTGGGGGGACAGGCACAGAAGGAAAGGAGGAAAACTGCAGGCCCCAGAGGAGTCCCGAGCTCTTGCGACAGTCACAGTAGGGGTTTGGTTTTCACTTGAGGAATCTTCAGAAGACAGTATGGCGGTAGAGGGTGTCACGGGGAAGAGGGGGGCTGCGCAGACTCAGATGATGTCCTACGCCCCCGCGGGGGGGTCTGGGGGGAAGGATGTATATTCTGTACAGAGGCATCGAAAAGGGGGGGGGTGGGATGGTGAAAAACCCCCAAATTTGCCCCGGGGAAAGGGGGGCCCGGAAGGTGGGGGAGAAAAGGGTTTGGGAAGCAAAAAAGGGCCCCGGTGCAGACTGTGAATGTAAATGGACTGTGTACTTTGTGAAGGGGAATGCTTTCGTATGCCCCGTCGATAAGAGGGGACGTAGTTTTTTTTACAGGAGCATAATTTTCGGGATTTAGAGTGCCAATTTGGGAAGGTATAAGTGTTGACTCTGCCATCGCACTTTAAAAAGGGGGTTTTTGGGTTTTTTGAAAAAGGAGGCAGCCCGTTTTGTTGAAAAGACGTGAAGGGGGGGGGGGGGGGTTTGTTGGTGTGGATGGGGGGTGGAGGGGGCAGAGGGTAACCTTGTAAGTGGTATCACCAGCTAAAAATGTTATGAAAGTAAAGAGGGATTTTTGTGGTGATGACATTTTTTTGCTTTCCGGGTTTACCTGAAGTGGCCATCGTAGGGGGACGGAAAAAATTGTGTGTCAGGAAGGGATGGGGAACCACGAGGGCGGGGCAATGTTGACAGCATTAGCAATCTTTTGGTGCGTCAGTTGGGGGGATGGGGTAGGGGGGGGGAGCGGGGGGGGTGGAGCATACCCGTGAGGCGAGGACCAGCTAGGTTGACAGTTTTTTTAAAACTCAAAAAGGTATTGTAAGTCTGCTGTACTATTAACTAGTTTTTTCAGATCATGGGGCAGTTGTCGCAGAAGTAGGTGGGATTCTCTAGCTAATCTCTAGGGGATTTTGGAAATTAAAAACGAGTCTGTTGGAAGATGAGGAGGGGTTGGGGGGTTTTCGGAGTTGGGAGAATTAAAAGAGGAGGGACAAGGTGTGGAGGAGTGGTGACGTGGGGGGTGGTGTGGCTAAGGACCGGGTTCGGCATTATTAGTGAGGGAGGGAAAAAAAGGGAAAAAACTTTAAAATTTGGGTTGATTAATTATTTGGAGGACATTACGGGGTTGTTTGTAAAAGGGACGTAGAGGGTGTCTACCCATGGACAACTTATGTACTTAAAGAGCGGTTGCGGGAAATTTAGGACGAGGGTTTCCAAACGTGGAAATGGGGGGGGTGGAGGAGTGTTATGGGAGATAGGCCGCCTCGTTTGGCGCAGAAAAAAAACAACGTCAGCAGGGAACAGCTATTCCCTGTTTGGGGGTTCTTTAGTGGGGGGAGGGTTTTTAGGGCGGGCAGTTTCCCCCCCTACGAGGGAGGGGTTGTTGCGGATAAGTGGTACAAAAAGTATTGGGGGGAGGAAGGGGTAGGTTAGGGGATTTAGAGAGGGTGGTGGAATGTGCCATGTAGGGTTTGGACACAGTGAAGGGAACTTTGGGGGGGGGACAAACTGAGGGGAAATATGGGGCTTTGAGTGCCATGGAAAGGGCAAAGTACCGGGAATCGAGGACTGCCGGCGGATTTTCAACACATTGGGAGTTATAAAAAGGTTTTTTTGGTGAGGTTACAAATTAGAAGGGAAGGGGAAAGGGTTGGGTGAAAAACAGGCAAAAGGTAGTTTTTTTTGGTACCGAAGGGTAAGGGAAAAGCGTCGCTCAGGGGCATAGAACCAATCTTGTTTTTCGCGGATTATAAGTTTTTTGCGAAAATTTTTGGAAATAGGATCAATGTTTTGTAGGGAGGGTTTTAGGAAACCCAGTTTTGGGTTTCCAGGTAGGTCTTGGGGGGGGGGACATGGTCTTTAAGGGATTTTGTGGAAGAAAAAAGGGGGGGAAGGGGGGGGGTTGGGGTTTCCACTAGACTGGCAAGGGGCTTATGATAGGGTGGAGCGAGAGGCTTGAGAGCTATCCCTTTGGAAACAGGGCTATGGGGAAAATAGGGGATGGGTGAGGCGTTATATAGGGGCAAAAGGGGAGAGTACAGATTACTGGAAGATTAGGGGGGAAAGGGTTGTAAAGGGGAGAGGCTTAGCGGGGTGTCCCCATTACCAGCTTTTATTTGCATGCATCCAGGACCCCCCTTTTTTGAATGGGGGACGCCATAGGGCGTTAGTGAAGGGGGTTTGGGGGGTAAAGGGGCCCTTTTGGGTTGTTCTCATAGGGGAGAGATATCCACGTAGGTTGAGAGGGGTGTCCATAAATGCCTTAGGGGGGTGGTCGCCCCCTTTGCATGTCAAAAGGTATGAGGGTAAATTCGGAGAATCCTGGTTATGGGGTTAGGAACTTGGGGGGGGGAGGGTCGAGTGGGGTGTGCCCGTGAAAGAAGGGGATGTCATTAAAAAATTTTTTTTGGGCTAAATCTATGCAAAGACTTGAGGGTTTCACGTGTTAAAATTCGGTCAGGGGGTAAAGGTACGGGTCATTGGGAGATGCGGCCTTATCATTTTACCCTTTTGCACGGGCCATTGTAATTAAAAGTTTTTATTGTAAGCAAAGGGTTTGGCATGTGGCTGCCGTGTTCCCTTTAACGGGGAAGGGGAAAGAACTATACTTAGAGGGGTTTTTAAATTTTTTGGGGTTCGGTTGTGATTTGGGTTAGAAGGGAGTAGAATGTACCTGTGCATCAGGGGGGGGTTGGGTTTAATGAACTTAAAGAGGAGGGTCAAAAATTTTCTTTCATTAAAAGGAGGGGATAGGGGGGTGTGAGTGGGGGGGGGGTTTGGGTTAAGGTACACAATAAATTGAAACGCATGTTTTTCTGGGACGAGTTGAGGGATTGGAAACTATTTTTGGGGGAGTGGTGAGGTTAGGGATCTGGGTAAGGTAAAAAAAGTAGGCTGTGTAGGGTGTCAGTGGAAAGGGTTTGGCTCCGGGGAGGGGATTTTCCCCAGTTTGATGGGATGTAAATGGGGAAAAGGTTTTTGTAGGTTAAGGTTCAACCCCTGGAGTGAGGTAGTATCGGTTTTTTTCAGGGATTTTACCATCGGGAGTGGTCTACGAGCTGCTGGTGGTTGAGGGGGGGGGGGGGTTGGGGAAAATTTTGGGGGGGAGGATTCTGCATTCCATGTAGTGTATTTTGTGAGGGTTTTGGGTTTAGCAGGGTGTTGCCAAGATAATTGGTCAATACTTCTCTGTTCTGCGGGATTGAGTCTTTATTGGGGGGTATGGATAAAGTATTTTTGGGCTGGGGTCATTATGGAATTATGTTTAAAAATTATTGGGGAATGAGGGGGAAAGGGGGAATTTAGGTGAAAAGGGGGGGTATTTGGTGTTACTTTTATAAAAAGTTTTCCGTATAAGAACTTTATGGGAGGAGGTGGGAGCGGGATTTCTCTGGGGAATAGACCTTTTCATTAGAGATTTTATAAATTTAAATTAGGTGGGGGGGCGGGAGGGATGTACAAGTATTTGTTATGGGGTGTCAGGGGGGGAAAAGGGGGGGCCTCCCGGAAAGTGCGGGGATGTGTTTGAATTGGGGGGTATGATGTGTATTCAGTTTTTTTGACGAGTATCCCAATATATGTTTTTTTGATTTTGAATTTTTTTTTTTATTTTTTTTTTTTTTTTTAAAATTTGGAGGGGGTCATTGTTATTTTTTATTAAAATTCTGTTTTTAAAATTTGTTTTTTTACCTTTTTTAAAAAATTCGTTTTGAAACTAAGGGGTTTACTTTTTTTCAAATACAATTATTTAATTAGGGGGTTTTTTAATTTAAAAATGCAATTGGGGAAATTGTGTTTTTGGTTATCAAAAGGTGTGGGGGTTTATTTGGGGAAGGTTTTTTTATTCAAGTTCATTTTGTGTGGGTTTTTAATGATTTTTTCTGGAAGACCCGTTTTTGTCTTTACTATCTCTTTTTGTATTTTTCTAAATAAAATATAAAAAAAAATAAAAAAAAAATTTCTGGGAGCGCTTTGGGGTTCCCCAAACCTGTATTTCCTGGGGGGAAGATAATGATTAATTTAAACCGGGAAAATCCTAGAGGGACTAGTACCCCAACTTGCACACGAAAAACACTCCTACGAAAGCAAAAACTTGGCAGACGATGCACCATCCCCCCAATGAAAAGCAGGGGTGCACTAGCACTTAAGAGACCTAAATAAGTTCGGGGCCCAAGTTGTTCAACTGCCTCCCAGCACACATAAGGGGGGATTACCAAAAGACCCCTGGCAGTCTTCAACGGATGGAAAAAAGCACCTAAAATCGGTTCCTGATCAGCCGTGTGGCCGTACTTTTGGGTTGCGTGCAGCCAGCACAACAGCCTGGTTGATCGTCTCTGACCACCAGGAGGCCTGGGCACAGACCGGGCCCCCCGGGGGGGGTTTACCCCCGGAAACTCTCCCAGGTAAACTCCAGGGAAACCCAATGTTCATAGTTATCACCAAATTAAAAAAGAAAGCCAAACAAACTGTACTACTCCAGCAATTCCTGACACGGGAGATATAAAAAGACCTGGAAAAAACTTTCCCATTCTGGGGGCCCACAAACTGAAAAAAAAACCAAGAATATTGTTCTAAAAATAAACCCATGAAACACCCCTGCATCCACTGATACAGCTAACAAGATAAACGACTTCTTCTCAAGCATAGGATCTAATCTCGCCAGTAAAATCCCACGTACCAATGCCCGTGCTGGGGACTACCTAGATGGGAATTTCCCAAATTCCTTCTATCTTGTACCAACGAGTCCACGAAGTCACCGCGATTATAAAGTCACTTAAAAATAACTCGGGGAATCTGTCTCACGTCCCACTATTATTGTACAAGCAAGCGGCCCATGTCCTTTCACATGCTATTACATTACTTTTTAACAAGTCACTCGAAACTAGCACTCCCGACGCTACTCAAGACAGCAAGGGTTACACCAATACATAAAGGTGATGACCCTACAGATGTAAACAACTATAGGCCAATATCAAACTTACCATTGCTATCCAAAATCTTCGAGAAACTCGTGCACAGGAGACTATATTCATTTATAACGGCACAAAACATACTCAACCCCTGCCAGTTTGGATTCAGGAAAAATAAAAACACTAATGATGCAGTTATAAAAATGCTAGACCTGTGTGAAAATTTGTGTGGACTGCCTCCAAGTGAGTCGCCTACCCTAGCAAACTCTGTTGACACCAAGCTCTGAGGTCGGTACCTCAGCCTCACAAGTGGCTTATAGGACGGATTTTCACAAATGATTGTTGTTACAAGAAAACTCGCCTGCATGCACGTATAAAGGACTAACTTTCTTGGTGTTGCAGCATATATCCTGATCTTCACTTCTCCAAGCTTAGCCTTAGCCCCTTTGGACTTCCCCTCAGAAACCACGTGCAACCGGGAGCCTTAATTCCTGCAATATTCAATCGTAATTAGTGTCCTGCCTGCACCTCAGAAATTCCTATATCCAAGAGGGTATGTATCCCCTAGTATAACTAGGGCAGATTCAGACACTAGCTTCCAGACTGCTCTGAGACACTGGTATTACGGGGCATGCACCGCCTGTTGCAACCGGGCCCACAGTAAATTCACTCACTCACAATCTTCCAAGACACGGGCCAGAAATCTAGAGAAAAGGGTTTGGAGGTCTTGTCTTACTGTATGGGCCTGATGGAGGAGGTTCATCTACGGTACATCGAGGTGCCTCTACCAATTTCCCCAGGTCTCAGATGTGAAGGACATGTGGGGGGTGCCGTCTGCTGATCATGGCATGTGTTGTCCAGGTGGTGTCTGTCTTAAGAAGGACGCCATTGTCTTTTGACCGCGCCTCGTCATTCAAAACTAGGGCTGCCAGTTCTCCCTAGCTAATTTTATCCTAGTGTTTGCCTACATTATCGGCCTATTACTACCTATTTTAAAGGGTTTCTTGGGTCTACATTATTATTATCTACAGTTGCCTTAGTAACCTAATATTAATATACTAACAGTAAAACCCCTACTCCTTCCCTGAAGAATAAATCTATAAATTAAATACATGCCTACCAAATCCATCGCCGCCCAAAGAGAGATGCTTTCATTTTTTGGGGGGGGTTTAAGGGCCATCCAGCTCAGCCGTCCCGTACGCCATGCTGGATCTGTCCTGTGGAACTTTAGGGACCAAATAAATTTCCCACAACCTGCTTTACACAGCATTGGGAAATAAGGAATATCCACTAGGAATTTTTATTGACCTAAGAAAAGTGTTTGACACAGTAGACCACGGCATCCTACTCCACAAAATTTGACCACTATGGTATAAGAGGCCATGCGCTTGCATATATTAAATCCTACCTTTCAAATAGTATCAGTATGCCCACCTTTAAAGACACAGCCTCATCAATATGGCCACTTGATACTGGAGTTCTGCATGGAAGTGTCCTTGGACCCCTGCTCTTCCTCATTTTACATCAATGATCTTCCAAACATATCCCAACACCTGAAACCCTTTCTCTTTGCTGACGACACGACTTATGTCATCTCCCACCCTAATCTTACCACCCCTCAAAACCATTGTTAACGAGGAGCTGCTCAAAATATCGACTTGGATGACAGCCAATAAACTTACACTTAACACTGGCAAAGCCTACTATATTATGTTTGGTAGCAGAGCAGGTGTTGTGCAACTTAGCATTAAGATCGACAAAACTCTAATTGCCAGACATAATGAAGGCAAAAATTTCCCTGGCCTATACCTCGACAACAACCTAAATTTCAGCACCCATATCCAACACTAACAAAAAAAGTATCCAAAACGGTGGGGATCCTCTCCAAGATACGATACTTGTACTGCAAAAATGCCCTTCTCACACTATACCATTTTACTTACATATCCATACCTCACCTATGCTATCTGTGCTTGGGGTTCAACTGCAGCAACACACCTTAAGCCAATAATATCCCAACAAAAAGACACAGTAAGAATAATTACTAAATCCCATCCCTGGCAACACCCCCCCCCCACTCTTCATAGATCTAAACTTACTCCCTGTTCAGAACATCCACACTTACTACTGTGCAATCTAATCAACAGGACCTTAAATTCCAATATTAACCTTGACCTAAAACGCTTTCTTGATAGTTGTGACAGGATCCACAGGCATAACACCAGACACAAACATCTCTATGACATTCCCCGTGTTCGACTAAACCTTTAACAAAATTTCAATGTATTTCAAAGGACCTAAAATCTGGAACACCCTACCTGAAAACTCTAGAACTGCAGACACATTCATCACTTTCAAAAACTACAGTTAGAAAACATCTTATCTCCCTGATCCACCCCGACAACTAAACTACGTGATAACCACCTAGTGGTTCAAAATTACACTCACTCACCCACTGACTATAAACCCAGAAATACTAATCTTAATCTTAAATAATAAATCCTAACTAGTCATAAGTTTGCCTATGTTACTCAAATATAGACACCTTATATTGTGCCAAAACAAAAGCATTCACATTGCTAAACTCAAAATTATGATGTAGTTACTTATAGAGAATAAACTTTGAATTTGAATTTGAATTTGATTTAATACTATTTAAACTGTAAGGACTTAATGTTTAAAATTTAATCTAAGTCCTCTCGAAATGCCTAGCCATGCTAGGTGTCCTAGTGGCCCCCTCTGTAATTAGTATTTATAACATGTAACCACACAATACTCAAACCTGTAAACCCCACATTTTTCACCCATATAGAGAATAAACTTGAAAGGTTAATAAAAAAAAAAGAAAATTCTGGGCGTTGTTCTCGACTTTGATTTGGCATAGGAAAAGAAATACCTTGGGTTTCTTTCGATTTCATTTATGGCTTTTAGTTCTTCCTGTGGTAATGCTTTATTTACAGCTGTCAGCTGTAAAATGAAGACAACAATGGATGAACCCTCCTCCTAGACTCGGCCTGAAGACGTAGCGCAAGCTACAGAAATGCGTAGGTCGGGACAGGAACCGTTCTGTCTCCTTTGCAAGGCCTTCACTTGAGTTAAAATTCTACACCTTGTCCTTTCATTCCCCCCAACTTTTTTGAATGAAACCAGTAATTCGAGACACAATGAACGACGATGCATACGAGCAACAGATGATCACGAGGGCCAGGAGAGTCGAGGCTGTCCTACAACAAGAGTCAACAACTGAACAACGAACCTTCCCCCAAGCCCCAACGAAACAAACGGAAGGCGCAAGAAGGGCCCAGAAATGATCATTTAAAGAAATACTGGAACCAGTAACTAGTGACCCTTACCGAACCGACAATTCTGATCTTAGAGAGAAAACCTCTAACGAACCCTTTGGGTACCCTGGAAGGGTTGGCATTTTTTTCTATCTTTTCAGGATTCAGGAAAAGGTGACAAGATTCAAGGCGGGAAT
>NW_026510434.1:0-14531 GCF_026875155.1 Cherax quadricarinatus | reverse complement strand
TAAACACACTCAACTTCTAAGGTCAAAACACTGGGCCCCCAGTTCTGGAGTTACCCCCTTTTAAAGTGTTTATTATTTTTGTCAGTGCGTGTCTGCAGTCTTTTTAAATTTTGGGTGTATAGAATTTAAAAAACACACAATCCAGTTGATCAAATACCAAAAACAATTTACACAAGTATAACAAAGTAAAAAGGGTTGCAAATTTTTACTTTTTTAAAATTTTTAAACTACCTAGACCCACAAAGATCGATGGCAAGGAACAAGATTTAAAACAGGAGACTCTTGCTTAACCCAGTTGAAAGGTAACCGTTTTTACTCAAGTAAAAAGTATTCATGAAACGGGAACATTATCAGGAGAAGCTTTTCACAGTAAAAATAAAAAAGCATAATTACACACTCAAAACCACAGATGAACCCCTGAAATTTAAAAAATTTTTACGGGAAATTTTAGCAGTAAATTTTTAAACTGACAAAAAAATGTATTAAAAAACCCAAAACCCAATGACACTGGGTCAACAACTTTATTTAACCCCCCAATTTTTAAAAATTTCAGTTACACTGAGCAAGCATGTTTTACACTGATTTTTTCCAAAAATAAGGGTTCCCCTACACTGAAAAACACTCGGGCCCCTTTTTTAAAGTTTAATTCAGGCTATAAAAAATGAAAAATTTAACTTTTGGGGGGAAAAGCCAGCACTTAACACTTCTAGCCACAAATGACAGAAAAATGTTACTGTGTAAAAAGCCAATCACCACAAGCTTACTATTTTTTATAATTAAAAACCTCGGGCCCCGTCCCACCAAAATGTCCCACTCCCAATGCTCTCAAATTGTTCTCAACCCACAAACGGGAAAACCCCTGTATGCCAGCAGCACTGGAACTTTAACAGAAATGCTGGGCCCTGGGACAGCTATAATTGCGGCCTGCCTTAGCTTGTTCTGGCTAGCTTTTGTGCTGCCCTCAAGCTTGCTTGATGTGTTTCCCCCAAGCCCGCCCAAACCACCCGGACCCCTTTGCAGCAGGCAGGCAGGCCAGGGGGGAACACTCGCAAGATGATTTGGAGTGCGGAAACGAGGACACGGGGCCACTCAACACCCATGTTGGTCGGGCAAAAAACCCGCCTCAAAAACCACAAGAAAATTTGAGGCAAAGGGGCCCCTGGGGTTCCAAATCGGGGAAAGAAGGGAAAAGGGAAAAAAGGATTTCACCTCGCAACACGGGCAAATGGGTGTAGGGGCCCTGAAGGTAACAGGGGCAATTTTCAAGGTTTTAAAAAGGGGCCCCCCAGTCGCTCGAGATTTTCCAACCCTGTACTACTTTTTAAAATACTCTAAACCCACAGCACTTAAAACATCTAGCACTTTTTGTTTGGAATGACAGACAAATTTTCACTACTTTAAGAACTATTTCCAAAAACCCGAAGTTAGGGGCCGGAACACTGTAAAACCTTACAAAGGCATTCTGGGATTCAACAGATTTTACCCTTTGGGGGCCTTACTGGTGGCTTGGAGCGCTTTTTTTGGCCTGGTCAGCTAAACCGCCCTTTACCCAAATGAAAGATAAGGGCGGGAGTTAAGGGATCCGGTGAATAGGAAAGTCGGGGAAAAGGGGACATTCCCTCCTGGGACACACCAAGTAGGGGTTTGTAAGTGGCTTGCGGGGTCTTAAGTGCCTTTTTCAAGGTCACCCTAGGCCAACTTTTCCTCAAACTTTTTTAAGCCTAGTGGGTTTACGGTTGGTAGCACAATGTCCTAAGTAGCGTAATCCCTCATGCAAATATTTTTCCAAAAAAAATCTGC
Organism: Cherax quadricarinatus; assembly: GCF_026875155.1. Taxonomy (NCBI): domain Eukaryota; kingdom Metazoa; phylum Arthropoda; class Malacostraca; order Decapoda; family Parastacidae; genus Cherax; species Cherax quadricarinatus. Next base: position 12,731 of record NW_026510434.1, on the reverse strand, counting down.
ACCCCACTTGCGGGACTTTGAGGTTCGAGTACCAGCGGGGCAGCAAAAACCCCCAAACACTGCACGTGTTGATGAGGCAACAGCGATTTTAAAAGGGAGGAGAGTGGAGATACGGGAAAAACCGGGGGAAAAACTGAGCACCACATTCCCCTTTTCTTCACATAGTCAATATGGCGCAAGTCTCGGGCAGGTAAAGCAGTGCCTCGCTCAAGGTCACAGGCTGAGGAAACCCTTCCAAGATTTTACCAAAACTGAAATAACTCGTACAGATTTTTATTTCACCCCAAAATGAAAGAACTTCTGGGCACTTTGGCCCTTGGAGTGAAAGACGGAATTTTCAGTGTTTTCCACACCTGAGTTACCAATTTCCTTAGGATGCAAAACCGTCGTTTTTCCTCGGGTTGGGAAAAGCGATGAGTTGTGAGCTTTTTGAAAGGCCGAGTAGCGGGGGGGGACAAACAAAATTCCCCTCTACCCTGAAATTTTGATGGGAAAAAGGCTGGGGGGTAAAATTTAAAAGGCGGGAGGGGAAGCAGGGGCCCCTGTGGGGGCCTTTGCAAAAAAAAAAAACTTTTTCCAGGTTTGACTAATAAATCCTTAGTAAACAGCTCAAAACATAAGATTCCCCCAACAACCTGAACGGGTCTTCAACAGTAGGGGTTTTAATATGACTTACATTTGGGAGAAAGGGGTGGGCCTGTGAATTAGTGGGTTTCCAGATCCCACACACTTTAATACCCCCCTAAAAACCCCCTCACCCGAGACTGACGGGCCCCCGAGCTAAAAATTTTTACAGATTTTGACGAATTTTTTAAATAATTTTTTTTAAAAAAAGCCCAAATACCTTTATAAAAAGCACTGCCCTAAAAAAAACTAAACAGATGAAAGTAAGAAAACTACAGCCCCTGGCTAACACCCAGCATTCTAAAATCCAAAAAATTAAAAAACACCGATAGGGAAAAACAGTACAAAGGGGGTCAATAAACCAGAGCCCCAAACAAAACGTTACTCGTCAACCCAAACCCACCTGTTTTGAAGGGAAAACTTAGACCAATTCCGTTATTTTATTAATTATAACACTTTTCAGAATGTGGGTTTATAATTGGTGGGGTTTTTTTTTTGTATTTTAAAAAATTTTGATGTGTGGTCATTTCTTGTGGCCGTTTTCTTGAGGAAATTATTTTTCTTTGCACAGGGAAGGGTTTTTTAAATTTGTCTTTTTTTGTTTTTTGTGTTTTAAATTTTGAAACGATGAGTTAAACTTAAAATACTTTTTTTTGCTTTGTCCCTACAGTGCTTTCTAAATTAAGGGTATGTTGTGAAACTTTTTGTGTGTACGTGTGTGTGTGTGGGGTGTGTGTGGGGTGTGTTGTGTGTGGGGTGTTGTGGGGTGTTGTGTTTTGGTTTGTGTGTAAATATATACCCCTTTTCAATGGGGAGCCTTTTTCATGGGTCGGGACTTTAAATGTAATACTTTATTATGTATGATTTAAAAATTTCTTTTTAAAAGTTTATAATTCGGGGGCGGGGACCCTGTTTACCTTTTTTGGTATCAAGCAAATTTCTTGATGTTATTTTTAGTCTTAGGTATACAGACTACTAGCAGTTTTTTTTTTTTTGGGTATTTTTGGTATATGAAAGCGTATTGTTGGGATAGTAGGTAGATGTTTCAAAGTAAGATTATATTTGGGGTTTTTGGTTTTCTTGTTTAAATTGTGAAGGAGGGGTTTTTAACTGTTAAAATTTTTTTGGGATATTTTTTTTTTTTTTTTTTTTTTTTTTATTCGCCGGTATTCCCCCCGGGCCCCGGGGGTTTTTTCCCAATTTAGTGGTGACCCCCTTTGGGCCCCCTATTGGGGGGGTGTCTGGGAGACTTAGCCCTCCCATGGGAGGAGAAAAAGTCCCCCCTAAATCTTTGGGACCAACTGTCCCCGGGCCTGGGCCCCACATTCCCCCCCTCAGGGGGCGCGTTAGGGAAAAGCTAGGCCTCTGGTCTGCCATCGCCCCCCCCAAAAAAGGGTTTGGGGGGGGCAGTCTTATGACCCTGCGAGGTAGCAAGCTCAGCTTCTTTATATCAAATTTTTTATTTTTAAAGTTAAAGTGAAAGGGGAGTTTTTTGGTCCGATGTCATTTTATATGTAAAATTTTTTTATAAAAATGCAAGGGGTTTTGCATAAATTGAATTGTATATGGGTCAATTCAGGGACCCTTGACGATTTTTTTTTTTTTTTTTTTTTTTTACAAATTTTTTTTTGGCCGAAAGGGATTATTGTATTTTTTTTGACAATTTTCCTTTGCGACATATGGGTTTGAAATCTTTTTTGTCGTTTATTTTAAATTTGAGATCCTACTGTTTTTTTTATTTTTAATGTTAAAACGGGTAATTATTTTTTAAATAAAATAAAAAAAAAAAACTGGCAATCCCCGGGAACCCCAACACGGCCCCCCCCCCACCCTTCCGACAAAAACCCATATGAAGTCTCCCTTTTTATCAACGCACTGAAAAAAAAGGCAGGAGATTTAAATCCCTTTACCCCCCCTTTTATAAAAAAAAAAAGCGCCCACAAGTACTATCCCCAAATTCTTTTGAAAAACCTTTTTAAAACAAATCCATTAAACCCTCCATTTTCCCTACATTACCAAAATAGAAAGGGGTCACCCCGATCCATAAAGGGGGAAAGACCAAACGGGTTTGAAAAACTATAGGCCAAAAACCAAATTTAAAACCCTCTCTAAAAAAAATCTTCAAAAAAAAATTCATAAACGAATTTACCCTACTTTATCCCCCAAAACCATACCCCCCCCCCTCCCATTTTGGGGATTACGGGCCTAAAAAAAAAAACTAAGATGCAAATTATAAAACATCCCTAGAAATATAACACTGAATAGAAAAAAAAAGAAGTCCCACTGGGGATTTTCTTTTGACTTACGAAAAGTTTTTTGTCTGTTGACCATGATTTGCTCCACGAAAAGTCACACAAAGGGGTATTAGATAATAAACAAAAACATTCTCCTAAAGCCAGGGACAGTAATGGTGCCATTTCTACATCACCAACCCAGCACGAATCCCCTTCAGGTTTCCGGCCATTTTGTCCTGGAGAGATTTCCCGGGGGTAAAACGCCCCCGCGGCCCCGGTTTCGGGTGACCAGGCTCCTGGGGTTTCAGAGCCTGATCAACTAGGTTTGTTGCTGCGGGCCTGCACCCCAAACCCCAAAATACGAGCCAAAAGCCGGGTGTTTCGGGAAACTAAATTTTTAGGGTTTGTCCGTCCCAGCTTGAAGACTGCCAGGGGTCTGTTGGTAATCCCCCTTATGGGGCGGGGAGGCATTTAAAACAACCCGGGGCCCCCGGGACACTTTTGGAATGGTCTTTAAGGTCCCAAGTGAACCATTCCCCCTTTTCTTTGGGGGGGAGGTGCATTCCGTTTGCCAAGTCTTTTGCTTTGGGAAGTGAGGGATTTTCGTGTGCAAGTTGGGTTACTAGTCCCTTTTGGGTTTTTTTCCCAGGTGAAATATAATCATGTACTCTCCCTCCTGCGCCCCAAGGGAATACGGGTTTAGGAAATAAAGGGGCCCCCAGAAATTGAGGTTTTTTTATTTTCCCTTTATCCCGGCCTTTGAAAGTTCCTGTACATTTTCTAGGTCGGCAATTTCACCGCCTTGAAAGGTCAGTTAGGGGCCCAGCAAATTCCAGCCTAGATAAAAACAATTTGGACCTGAAGGTTCCCCAGGGGCTTGGCCCCCCTAGTTTTGAAGGTTCTAAACCACCCCTTTTAAATTTTTCAAAGGCAGATGCGATTGTACAATGTTTTTGGCCCTTTGGGAAGGGGGATCCCCCGACATAAAATCACCCCCCAGGTTTTTGCGTTGGTTTTTCGCTTTTTTTTTGGGGCCCAAATTTTTTTGTACTCGGATGAAAATTAATTTCCCCCCTTTTTTTACCTTATTGAGTAATTAAAATTTTCCCCTTATGGGTTTGAAATTTTCCATATTGTTTTCTGCACCCACTAAAAGATTTTTTTTGTTGCCCCGCCTGGAGCTTTGCAGTGTCTGCAAGGGAAAAGAAAAACGTAAATCCGATTGGGGTGGCATTGAAAAAGGAAGACAGGGTGCTGTGGTGAACCCTTTGGGCTATGTCTGTATGGGGGGGGGAGGAACAAGATGGGGGGGCGGGGACTGCCTTGGGGAATAGATTTTTTAAACCGTAGCTGCCTCAGACTTTCCCTCTGTTGACGACTATTTCTCTGGTTCTGTTGGTGAGGAAATTATAGATCCATCGACCGTTTTTCCCCGTTTTTTTCCTTTTTAACACGCATTTTGTGCGCTATTACCCAGGGCCACACTTGTCAAAGGCTTTTTGAAAAGTCGGGTTTTATTTTACATTTGAAAGTTTTTTTTGTCTTTTTTATCCTTTGGGGCCTTTTGTCGTATGACCCAAATATTTGGGAAAGGACGGAGGACCTTTTTCTAAACCCATGTTCCCCGGGGTTTGTAACTGATGGGTTTCTAGATGGGGGGGATTTTGTTTTCTTAGGCCCTTTCAAAGTTTTTTTGATAGGGGGATGTTAGTGCTTTTGGGTCTGTAGTTCTTTGCTGTTTTTTTACTGCCCCCTTTGTGGAGGGGGCAAAGTCTGTTGTTTTTGGGAAACTGTGGAAGGGCCCCCGTTTCCATGCTCCCTCTCCAAAGGAGGAAAAGGCTCGGGGATAGGGGGCTTCTTGCAGTTCTTGGTAAAAAAAAACACGGGTTTTCCCATGAGTCTGGCCCGGGGGCAGAGTGAAAGGGCATGTCATTTTCCCCTGTTCGAAGTCATTTGGCGTCAGGATAACATCGGTTGGGCCCTTGTGTTAATAAAATTTTTTGGGCTCTCTCATAAAAAATTCATTTTGGGATCTTCGCCCTCTCGCTGGTTTAGGGGTTTGCAAAAAACTGATTCATTTTGGGGGACTTGGGGTAGCTCCCCTTTTTTTCCCCTTGCTTTTCATCTGTTTGGGAACCCATCTTGTTTAAGTGGGGGCCCCAATACGGACGTTTTTTCTCGTTTTTGATTTGGATAGGGAAGAAATTTTTTGGGGTTTTTCTTTCGTTTTAATTTATGGCTTTTATTTTCTTCCCGCGTTTCCTGATCCTAAAGGATTTTTTTAACTTAATTTCGATGCTTGCAAATTTCTCTAAACCAGGTCTCCCAAACCATTTAGATTTATTGCCCCTTTTTTAAAACCCCTTTGGGTTATTCTTTTTCATCGCCTGTAAAGGGGGGGTCCTTCCTTTTATTTTTTTTACATCACCCCTTTCCTTTTTCTTTAAGAGGAATAAGCCTTGTGCAAAACATCGAGTGCCACCGATTTAAATCTGTTCGGGCAAAATTTTTGGGGTCTGTGTTGTTAAATTTTATCTTTCCCATTTAATCGGTTAGGATTTGGTTTCCCTTTGGCCCCCAACTTTATTTTTTTTTTTATTGAAGTTAAAATTTGGTGAATGCCCCCCTGTGACAAAATTCTTTTTATGTCGGGTTTTTGGGGCTCCGCGCCCTACATGTCGAACCTCAATTATGTTGTGATCTGAGTATATTGTTTTTGGTATGGTGACATTTCTTTTAGATTCCATCATTTTTAGTGAAGATGAGGGCTAGTGTTTCTCCCCAAACTAGTAGGCTCATTTATTTGTGGTTTAAATTGAAATTTTTTTCAGAGATTTAAAAGCTCGCTGAGTGTGAGTTTTCATCAAGCTGCCCCCCCTGGTGGGTTTTTTTTGCAAAAATATTATTTGCTATAAATTTCCCCATTTTTGGTTTCCTTTTAATTAAATCCCCCCGGAGCAAGTATTTGGGGGCAGGAGTGGGGGATTTTTTTGACAAAGGGGGGTCAATTTTTTAAAAGCTGTTCCTGGGAATTGCTGGGATGTTTGCATCCGGGGGCTTGTTTGACTACCACAATGACAAGGGTTTTTGGGTTTTCGACCTTTCTGCTAAAAATTCCCCTCGTTTATTTGAGGCATTAAAGCAGTTTTTGTTTCAAACAAGTGACTCTGGGAATGTACAGGCAAAACCCCCCCCTTTTTGCCCGTTCCTCTGTCACATCGTATAGGTTGGGAAAAGGATCCATAATTTTATTGTCCCAAGTGATCCTTTTGTTGGGGCTCATGAAAAACCCCGAACAAATTTCCTTTTTCCTTTTTAAGCAGTCCCCCGGAAAGAAAGTCCCAAAGGTCACCAGGAAAAGACATTAAATTTTGCGTAAACTAACACAGATTTGAGGGAAAACAACACACTTTTTTTCCCAAACTTCGTCCCAAACGATAACCTTATGAATCAAGTTTTAGGTTTTTTTTTTTTTTTTTATTCCGCCGGATTCTCCCCCCCGGGGCTTTTTCCCCAAATTTTTTTGGGGACCCGGCCTTGGGTCCCTATCTGGGGAGTGTCCCCGAGACTTAAGTCTCCCATGGGAGGAGGTACAGTACCCCTCTTTTTGGGAACCCAAATTCCCCGGCCTAGCCACATTTCCCCCCCCTCCGGGGCTCGTTGGGAAAGTTAGGCCTTTCCTTTGGGCTGCCATCTTTCCCCCCCTCCCAAAGGGGGGGTTTGTGGGGATGGCAGTTTTTATGAGCTGGGGAGATGGTAGCAAAACTCAGGCCTTCTTTACCCCTTTATGTAGGTCATTCCTCTGTTGTCTACTGTGGGGGGTTGTGAGCCTTGCCATATGTCCAGGGCATATTATGTTTAAAATATATAAAACCAAAAAAATTTTTATAGTTTATATTTTTTATTTTGTAAAGTAAAGTTTTTAAAAGGAAATATTTTTGAGGTATAAGGGGTAACCTTTTTTTTATGTCAGCTAAGATGTGTTTTTACATTTTGTCAGTGTCTGTTGTGTAGGGGTTTAGGATCCTACTGTACCCAGTTTATATTTTTTATTTAAAATTAAACTGCAAAATTTTTTTAAAAAAAAAATAAAAAAAAAAGAATATATGAACTAAGGTTTTTTTATAAAGCTTAAAAAAAAAGGGAAAAATTTTAAGGGGCCTTTAAAATTTAAATAAAAGGGAAAAAAAAATTTAAAATTTACAGATGGTCCCCTATGGCATAATTTTTGATTTGGGAAGGGGAAAATTTTGTTTTTTATATATTAAAAAGTTGAAACAATTTATTGTATGGTTTCCCAAAATATTAGCCCCAAATTTTAGCCCCAATTTGTTTTTTATCCGAAATTTTTGTAGGGGTTTTTTGTAAATGTAAAGAGTCGGTTTTTTAGATTAAGTGTTTTTCTTTTTATGTTTAAATTTGGTTTTTTGGGGATACGTAAAGCTGTAATTTTTAGGGGGTAATATGGAGATTTTTCTAGAGGGGTTAGGGTTTTTAGGTTTTGGTTTATTGATTAATGAGAAAGGAGGAAAGTAATTTTTAATAGCTATGTTCTTGCCGTAAGTTTTTATTGTTTTGTTATACAGCAATATCTTGCGAGTTTTTATTTTTTTTTTATATTTTAAATTTTAAAAAATAACATACAAAATAAAAATTATAAAAACCCATTTAAAAGGGTATAAATTAACCCCAATCCCCTACAGCTAATATTTCACCCACATTTTCAACTCCGTGTGGGTTTCACCCCCCCCCTCCCCCGCTCCCTCATCCTATCATTAACCCCCAAAAAGTTTTGGGGCTACTTTAAAAAATTACATGATAGAACAAAACTTTTATATACACATCCCCAAAAAAGGTACTTAAAAATCGACTCCGACCATGCCCAAAGCATTGCTCTGAACCTTTTATACAGACATATTCCCCCCCCCCACAAATGGGTTTTCCCCAAAAACCCCCCTACTTTACAACCTAACATAAATATAAAAAATGAAAGTTGCCTACTTTAGTGGGTTTGGGGACGTGCAGCGTGCCTCGTTTGCTCCCCGGTTTTCTGGTGATTTAAAATGGGTTGTAGTGTTTTTTTAAATTTGATACCCAATTTAATGACTGCAGACACGGGACTGACACATAAAAACAAAATTAAAACGCTGGTAACTCAGAAGCTGGGCCCCAGTGTGTGACCTTAGAAGTTGAGTTGTTTTTAAAACGACCAGCGGTGTGAAACCCCTCTCCAAACCCATATTTTCAACAACAAAAGTGATTCTAATTTGGGTAAATGTACACTTTTGGGGTACTTGGTAACACTTGTCATTAGAATGCGTGGGTAAAATGAGATTTGTTTAGGTACTTGGGTTTTTTATCTACAGCTGCCCACTTTTGCTTGATAAAATGTAAAAACATAGTAAAGGTTTAGTTAACCCCGGATGGGGCCAAGGAAGTCAAAAACCCAAATGATTTTTCTCTTGCATTGTAACCCTCACCTAGTTTTTTTTTTTTTTTTTTTTTTTTTTTTTTTTTTTTTTTTTTTTTTTTTTTTTTTTTTTTTTTAGTAATTCTTTTTACAATCTATGGGTTGGGGGAAGGGTTTTTCTTTCCCGCATTTATTTTTTTTTGATGTTTGTATATTTTATTCAGTGAGGTACCCTTAGGGTTTGGCAGTAACCTGAAAATTTCTCCAAAGGGGAAATTAACATTTAACCCCATGTTTAAAGGGGGTGTATGTCAGAATCTAATTTTTTGCCAATATTACCTACTTTTTCTCTCTCTCCTCTCCCTTCTCTCTCCCCTCTGTTCATCTTTTTAAATTTGGGGATAAGGTGTAAGACCTCCCTGGGACCATCCCTTTCAACATTTTTATGACCATATTAATTTAACCAAAACATTTTTCAAGAGGTCTCTGATTGTTTTTTGGGGGGGTGTGTGTCGTATTGAGTTGGGGGGTGGTCTGGGGTTTAGTTGGTTGGGGGGTGTTTATTGAACTTGAGCACTTGTGTCTTTTTGATTTATTTTTGGGCTTCTGACTTTGTAGTGAATATTTGCTCTTGCATAAGCTTTTAAGGGGAAAACCCGATATCATCAAGGGAAACTTGGGAAGGGATAGAGGAACCTTTTTTGCAAAAGGGGAGGAAAAGATGTTTGCTTCCCGGGCCTTTAAAGTAAAAAAAAAAGAGAAAAAGTGGAAAAAGGGGAGAGCGTTTTTTTTTTTTTTCTACCTTGTTTTTTTTTTTTTTGCCGGGTTTTAAAGGGTTTTTCGGGGTTTTTTTTCCCCTTTTCATTTTTTTTTTTGGTCGTTTCGTTCTTTTTTTCCCCTTTGGTTGGGAAAAAAAAAATTTTTTTTAACGTTTTGGGGTTTTTGGTTCTTTTCCCCTTTTTTTTTTAATTTTTCCCCCCTTTGAAATTTTTTTTTTCGTTTTTTTTTTCTTTTTTGCCCGCCCTTTTTTTTTTTTTTTAAATTTTTCAAGTTTATTTTTTTTTCCGTTTTGGGTTTTTCCCCTTTTTTTTTCCCCCGGTTTCTTTTTTTTTTTTTTCCTCTCGGTTTTCGTTTTTTTTTTTTGATTTTTTTTTTTTCTTTTTTTGTGTGGGAATTTTTCTTTTGGAAAAATTTTTCCCTTTTTTTCCGTTTCCCGCAGGCCTTTTTTTGTTTCTTTTTTTTGGGGTTCGTTTTTAAAGGCCTGCGTTTTTTTCCCTTTCCCCTTTGATTCCTTAAACGCCTTTTTTTTTCTGGGATTTCCTTTTTTTTAACCCCCCGATTTGGGCTGTCCGGGCCCTTTTGGCCCCCCCCGGGTTTCCCTTTTCCGTCCTTCCCCCTTTTTTTTGGGGGGTTTTTTTTTTTTCTTTTCCCCCTTTTTCTTCCCGTTTTTCTGCCCCTTTTTTTTCTTTTTTAAAAAAAACCGGGAACCCCCCCTTTTTTTTTTCCCCCCTTTAAATTTTTTTTTTTTTTTTTGTCGTTTTTAAAAAACCCCCCCAAAAGAAATTTTTTTGGCACGTTTTCCTTTTTTTTTTCGGCCCCCCAAATTTTTTTTTTTTCCCCTTTTTTTTTTTTCCCTTTTCCCCTTTTTTTCTTTCTTTTCGTTTTTTTGGCGTTTTTTTTTTTTTTCGGTTTTTTTTTTGGCGGTTTTTTTCTCAAATTTTCCTTTTTTGTTTTTTTTTTTCGTTTCCTTTTTTGTTTTTTTTTTTCCCGCCCCTTTTCCGCCTAAACCTTTTTAAAAAAAATTCTTTTTTTCTCCTTTTTTCGTTTTGTCTTTTTGGGCCCCCCTTCGTTTTTTTTTTTTTGTTTTTTTTTTTAATTCCCTTATGACCCGGGGATTGTAATAAAATCCTTACAAGGCAACAAATTTTTTCAAGGAAGAATTTTATTAAAACGGTTCCTTTACAACACCCGTGCCCAAAAAATTTTTTCATTTTTGGGAAGGAATGTAAAAAAAAAACCCAAAAAAAAAACTCCTAAAAAGGCAATTTAAAAAACCACAACCCAAATTTGTGTTTTGGAAAGAAAAGAAACTTTAATTTAATGTTTCCCTTAATCATTAAAAGGGGTTAAAATGGTGTCAAAAGACCCCACCATTTTTAAAAAATTTTTTAAAACTTTGGGAACCCCTTTCGGGCCTCCCATCAAACCAATGGGAAAACAATTAAATGAACCTTAAAAAACCAAAATTTTTGGAGTTTTTGCCCCCCCGGGCTAAAAAATTTTTGGGTTTTTTATTTCCAAACACCAATGGATACCCCAAACTAGGGTTCAAAAAAGGGAATAAAGGCCATTTTTAAAAGGACTTTGGAATATACATTTTGGGTTGGTTTAATGTCTGGGGAAAACATTCCCCTAAAATGCAAACTTGGTAAGCCCAAAAAATTTAAATTTTATAAATTAAGATTTTAAAAAGTCTTTTTCCCCCAAACTCCCTCAATCGGGGAAACCCCAAAAACCCAGAAAGGGGGAAAACCTTTAAATTCTCAAAACCAGAACCGAGACAACCCCTTTAAAATTAAAAACCCCCTTGGAAAAAAATTTTTATAAGAATTAAAACCGAGGGGGAACCCACCTGGGGACACAAAAATTTTTGGTGATTTAATTACCCTAAAATTGGGGGAGTTTTTTTTCTCCCAAAAACAACAATTAAAAGTAAACGGGCCCCCACATAAATCCTAAAAAACAATTTTAAATACCCCAAAAATGATAAACCCGGCAAAATTTAAAACCCTTGGACCGAAAGGGATTGGTAAAACATACCCGGGGAAGGGGCCCCCGAACCTTGGTTTTTGAACTTCCCAAATTAAACAAATTTTTGAAAAAAAAGGAAAAACTTGAAAAAGAAAGGGAAAGTTTAATAAAAATTTTTAAAAAGGAACCCCCCCTTTTAAACTGGTTGGAAAACGTGAATTTTTCTTCCCCAATTTAAAAAAAAAAAGCCCAAATTTTGCCTTTAAAATTGGCCCCTTTTCCTCCAAAAGGGAAAAGCAAAAAAAAGGTTTTAAATTGACGGCCCAAAACAATTTTTCCAAGGGCCCTGGAAAGTTATTTTCCCTCTTTAAAAAAAATTTAAAAGGTACTTCTGAAGAATTTTTTGAAAACTTTTAAATTTTTTTGAGCCAAATATTGATGAGGTGATTGCCTTTTTACGATATGAATTAGATAATGATTAACCAAAGGTCGATTAATGCTCCTGGGGGGGGTGGTAAAACCCTTGATATTTCAGAACCCAAGGCAGGCCTGATAACCTTTGTTGGCACTGATAATTATTAAAATTGAGGGCTTTCCCCACTCCGGGACCAAATAGTCTCATTGTGCCTACCCCAAGCCCCAACACCCTGAAAATTTTAGGCCGATCTCCTTAAACTAGTTGTCTTTGAAAACTTTTGAAAGAATGTGCTAACAAGATTGTACTACAAAAATCGACTCAACTTTCCCCCCTACCCTAGGGGTTATGAAAGGAAAAAGTGTGCAAAACTGTTTTTCCACCTTTCTCACTGAACACCTCACTAGTTTTCCACTTTTCTTGATCTAAACTGCATTTAAATTTGAAAAACAGAACGTTATACTACATGAACTCCAAAAGAATATTGGTGGTGCTTACTCTGGGATAATAGGATACCTGTCAAATAGGATCCTTTTCCCTTTACAAGGCTTTTAGAAGTGATTCTAAAGAAATGTCTTTTGGGACACCGGGGAGGAGTTCTTTAGTCCCCTGCTATTTTTAAAATTCTGTTAATGCCTCCTAAATGCCTACTGCCTCCCTAAACATTAGCATAAAAAATTTTTGCTGAGATTCAGATCCCTACAAAAGGGATAAGAAGGAAACCCTTCTTAATGAAGTTCAAGCTTTTTAAAACGCTAGGCCCCCTAATATTTCCCCTAAAACAAAGATATTTAAAAAGCAAACGACCCCCCCCATCTATTTGCAGGGGGAAATCATTTGCTACGTTAAACTTAAATATCTTGGGGTAGATGTACCCTTTAAAAAAATTTCCCCATCCCCAACTAAAAAAAAAATGAAAGTGGCTAAACTCTAAAACTGTTGCTGGCTAAACCCAAAAGGGAAATTGAGAAACGTGAGAATTTTTAATGCCTAGTTGGTCCTTAATTGTTATGCTGCTCCCCTGTTGAATTGCTAGAGAAAGTTTTCTCCCATTGGAGTTTTAAGCAAAAGAAGCTCTCAGGATATTTTGGCTTTTCCCGATCTACAAAGTTCTTAACAGAGAAGGGGGTTGTATTTCTGGCGTATGGATTTTAAATTAACAGTACTCGGGATTAGAATGTGGGGAAACGAACCAACATGTCACGTGAAACTTACCAAGGCTGGAGGGAAATACCACAGTCTAAAAGGATTGTGAAAACGTGCATTTCATTTAAATTTATAACCCGCGTTAAAATGT
>NW_026510432.1:0-13864 GCF_026875155.1 Cherax quadricarinatus | reverse complement strand
GTGGGGGGGGTAAAAAAATTAAATATTTGAAATGTATTACATTGGGCCCGGGGGAAAATAAATTGTAAAAGTTCATGATTAGCCATGTATAACGTAAGAACCATTCTACAAATTCATTCCCTTTGTTACGTGATTTCATTACTTTGTACCTAGTAGCATCAAAACTTTGGGGGAAGTCCCTGGCCCCATTATGTACCTCTGTAATCTGTAATACCTTTGTAACTTGTCATGATGGACCAGACCTACTGGAGTTCTTACCTTTGAAAATTTGTGATTTCATTACCTTGAAATTGTGAGTTCATTACTTTGAAATGTGAGTTCATTACCTTGAAAATTTGTGAGTTTTACCTTTGTAAATTGGGGAGTTCATTATCGTAACTTGCTGTATCAAACTTTGGAGTCCAGTCCCTGGACCAATTATGTAATTCCTCTGTAATCTTTTGACTATCCGCCCACAGGTGGGTATGGGGCGCATAATAAACATATTAAACTAAACTAACTATTGACTTTCAGAGGCCTTAATGCTATAACTTGGTGGGATGCTGAGCCTATGCCCTTAATATATAGCGATCTACACAAATTTTATGCCCTCTTCCTTCTTTTCAGAGATTGATATTGCGCAGGCATATCATCAAGTAATGTTAGATCTTTCTTCTAAGCAGTACACGCTTTTCCTACACACCAAGGACTGATGCAATATAGAATATGCCCTTCGGTTTGGTAAGTGCCTGTGCTACTTATGTGAGACTGATGAGAAAGGTCTTTGGCAAAATGCCAAATGTTTCAGTTTATTTTGATAACATTTTGTAATAAACATCCACATGGTGCGAACATATTCCAAACATTAACATCAGTTTTGAGTAGGTTACGCTCACATGGCCTCACGGGCAAGCCGAAGAAAAGCTTCCTTGGGTATAACAAGATTAGATATCTTGGACTGATACTTTCTAATAACTCCCCCGCAGCCTCTCCCGTAAGATCAAAGCTTTATCAGAATTTAAATTCCCCAAAAAACCCAAAAAAGCTCATGTGTAGGGTTTCTTGGTTCTGTAAATTTTTTTTGCCGGTTTATCCCGAACCTTACTGATCTTACAGGCATCTTATCCGACTTCCTTTAAAAAGTCTGTGAAGGAACCTCTTGAACTTTCCGACGTAGCTCGGGAAAAGTTTAATGAGATTAAAAGTATCTTTTCGAAAGACCCTATACTTAAGATTCCAGATATTAATAAAACATTTTGTTTAAGAACTGATGCCTCCAATACTGGCTTAGGTGCGGTGTTACTACAATACCATGATGGTACTCCCTTCCCTGTATGCTTCCTAAGCTGGAAACTCCTTCCCGCAGAAACGAGATACTCCACAATAGAAAAGGAATGTTTGGCCCTTGTGTGGGGTATCTCCAAACTTAAATTTTATTTGCTGGGAAAAGAATTCATTTTAGAAATGGACCACAAACCTTTGATATACCTAGAAACTTTTAAGGGAACAAACAATTGCCTCTTGAGGTGGACATTGGCACTCCAGGCTTTTAAGTTCCATATTGTGTATATCAATAGTTCATCCAATTATTTCTCTGACTGGTTAAGTCGTGACAGTCAGTAGAAGATTTCTTGCCTTACGCGACTTCCACATGTTAGAACTTTTTCCTCGCCTATACTTCTTATACTCCTTGACTATAAGTCTTGGTATGGGGGAGTGTGAGGGAAAAGTTCAATAGATAGGAGTAGCGGAGGGAGTATTTATGTAACAATAGTTTCATTACCGGCTACTTGTTAAGGTAGGGTAAGTCAAGCTCCCGCTATTCCCGCCTTTTTTCCCCCACCCCGAAAGTGATAGTTTGATTACCGGATGCTTGTTAAGGTAGGGTCAGTCTAGCTCCCGCTATCCCTTTCCCTCCTTCTTCCCCCTCCTCGAAAGGTGACGTTTGGGGCTCCGGTCCAATCAGTAATCACCAGACTCACAGCTCCCAGCACTACTGTAAGTACATTCCTGCCTTGTATTCTAGTGGATTAATTGGTTGAGAGCTTCACTTTTGACCAATAATAAACTTAGTCCTTTCAGTCTTGCTCTAAGTTGGCTGTTTTAATAATCACCCACGTCTTTTAGGTATTGTACTTATCATGGAGAGTGATTTCTTAAGCAGTGGGTAACCTGTCTATCTTTCCAGCTTGGATGACAGAGAGGGTCACCTGCCAATCAACGAGTAGAATTGAAGGAGAGGGACTAAGTTCTGAGATGTCCCAATTTTTGATCCATTACCTGTTTGTGTATGCAATAGCAGGATATAACCCTCATCATTGCAGTGGAGAAAACCTTTTTTCCCTTTTCTCTGGAGGGATTATGACGGCTAGAAAAATCTGTGAAGAACAAAGCCAGTGGGTTGTCTCAAACCCTGTCCCCCCCCCCCCCCCCCCCACCAAGGGCCCCGATTTAACAACATGCAGTGCACCAAACCAGACACTCAAGTTTTATTTTATACATTTTTGATAAATTCAGTTATATTTATATTTTTTTCATTTTTCATTTTTTTTAATGTGGGTTTAATACTTCTTTTTAAGTGTTTTATATTTTACATTTTTATTTAATAAAGTGTTTATGTTTGTTATTATTTTTTTTCTTTCATTAATTTTCCTGAGGGGGGCCCCACCCTTGGTAATCTGTCTGGTTTTTAAAGGGCGAGTAAGCCTTCCCCGTAGTAAAAATTTTAGTGAAAAAACAGCAGAAAAATATTCAGTGAATCAGTAGTGAAATTTCGTAAACAACAGCAGTGAATTTTCAGTGAAAAACAGTAGAAAAAATATTCAGTGAATAACAGTAGTGAAATTTTCAGTGAATAACAGTGGGAAAATATTCAGTGAATAACGTAGTGAAATATTCAGTGATAACGTAGTAAAATATTCAGTAAAAATAACATTTAGAGAAATATTCAGTGAATAACAGTAGGAAATATTCAGTGAACAGTGGTATGAAATTTCAGGAAACGTGGTAGTGAAATAAGTGCAGTAAGAGAACACTAGTGTCTATACCATAAATCTAAGTATTCATTTTTTTAAACAGTATTATTAGAAAAATATTCCCACAACAATGGTAGAACTTAACAAACTTTAATTTTACTATACCGGAGAGTTTCCCTGGAGAGAGTTCCGGGGGGTCAATGCCCCGACCCGGTCTGTGACCGGCCTATTAGTCTTTTTGTTTTTTTTTCTCTTGTTAAAATGTGAGGAATTGAGTTCTTTAAAGCCGTGTTGTATACTTGTTAAGGTTTCAATTTACCGGGTGCTAGGTTGAAAAGAATGCATGCTTCTTCCCTCATTTTGTATGAAATATATGGGGTTTAAACCCAGATTTAAAATCCTGGGGTAAGGGGAAATTGACTGCACTAAAATGGGGGGGGGCTGAAAAATTTTTTCAGTTTTGAACTATTTTTTTTGGTGAGCCCGACAAAGCAGCGATGAAGGATGATGGTGAGGGTGTTTTTTTTTTGGGTTTAAAATTTGCCCTTGGTAGGAGACAGCTAGTGTTAAAAAAAATTTGATTGGAGCAACGGCAATGCGAGCAAAACTTTTATTGAGAAAGAGAGTTTTCACCTTTTTCAAATGAAACTTTTTAGGTATTAAATAAGTATTTCCTTTGTTTATTTTTAAAAATTATGTATTTTCAGTGTTGGTGTATTTTTTTTCCCCAAAATAAGTGTTAAAAATTAACTAGGGTCTTGGTGGGAAAAGTTTAAGTTGTAAAATGTAACTAGGGTAGAGAAGTGCTTCATTTTAAACGTAAAAATTAGTCAGGTTATCAAACTTATTTGCTTGTTTTGTTTTGTACAATTTGGGGAATTTTTGGGTTAAAAGAATTGTTTCCCCGAAATTTTGCTCTGGGGCTATCTTGTAATTGAAATTCACTTTGTAAACCCCAAAACAATTTGTCACTTGTATTTTATAAGTAAATTTGTTATAATTTTTTTTTTTAAAGTTAATTAATTTCCCCAAAAATGCCTACATTTTTGGTTTTTTTTTAATTGTATTTTTAATTTAAAAACCAACAAAAACCAAATTGTAAAACAGTATTTTAAAATAAACATTTTTTGATTCAACTTTTTAATTTTCATTTAAACTACTTGGGATTTTAAAACTTTAAATTTTTTAAAATTTTTTTAATTTTTATTTTAAAACAGGAATTACTAATGTTTAAAAGTAAAAATTAAAACCATATAGTTTAAATAAAAACCCTTTGTCCCATTGGTTTTTTAAAAACCTGATAGGCCTTTTTAAAATTTCAAAAAAATATACTAACCACAAAAATTTTTTAAATCATTTTGCCAGTGCAGCACAGTGCACTTCTACCCCCCCCCCCGTATGTACAGTCACCTTTTCTAAAGAAATCATTGAATTTTCCTAATGAATGGTCATACACTGACCTCATCAAAACCTTTAAATGAGTTTTACCTAAGATTTGGTAGTGCAGAACAAGACACAAAAAAAAAAAATTTACAGTTTAAAAAAGTATGAACATTACTTTCCCTATACACTTACACTGTAAAAAGTAAAAGAATATACCCCCAATATAATATCAAATATTAAGTTAAACCATAAATTTTTTTTTTTTTTTTTATTTTTATTGAAACCTTAAAAAATACAAAGGATGCTTAATAAAGTACGGAATAAAAAAAACATTTTTTGTTTTTAGTACGGTTATTCCTTGCGGGAACAAGTATTATAACTCTTGTTAAAAACAAAACAATACACGTTTTGGACAAACCCAAAAAGTTTTTCATCATTAATATTTGCCCGAGCCAGTACCCAAAGAAAACACACCAAAAAAAAAATTTACATATTTTAAACCCAATATAAAATGAATCTGCAGTCCTATTACAACAAAAACTCATACAAATGTACAACATCGCAAGATTAACCAAAACTACCAAACCACTACAAAAAAAAAACAAAACCAAAACATACCCACTATGAAGGGTAAGATTTTTGGGTTTAAAAAGTTATGGTACATAGATCCAAACCCAATGGGAAACCGAAGGAACATATGTTTCCTTACACAATAACCATAGAAAAACAGTATTTTACTATTTTTATGTTAACCCCTAAAAATTTTGTGATACAAAAAAACAGAAAAACTTGCAGTAAAATACAAAATAAAGCCCAAAAAAGTTTTTATAAAAAAACCTCGGCACTTAAGGGTTTTAAACCAAATTTTAACAAATTTATCCCCTCCCACTTATGTATTTTACCCGAAAATCTTGCCCCAAAAGACTTTTGGGTTTTAAACCCAAAAAAAAACTGGTTAGCCCCAAAACCCTATACTACATTTAAAATTTTTTTCCCTTAAAACCTTCATCGGACAATAAAAGAAAAAATAAGACTGTTTAGTAAAAGGAAAAGGGGTGCTGTAATTTGCCAGTCCCAAAAGAACTGACACGTATCCCAAAAAAAATTTTTGTTTTGTACCAAGTGCAATCAAATTTTATTTAAAAACGAGACCCAAAGGGCTCGGTATCCTGGCTTTAAAGGGAAAATTTTAAACCAGTGAACATAACCACAGGCTTAGAAAGGGAACCCGGGAAAACCCACACTTATATCTCACTAAGACAACATTATCGTAAAACGGGTACACCCAAAAACCCTAATTTTCACTATTTTCCTTTTAACACTACATCGTTCCAAAAAAAAACCCAAAAAAAAAACCCCCCCTTTACATCCCCCCATAAGGGAACCCACTCCTTTGTCCACCCTCAGGGACCCGCCTAAGGGAACCCACATTGGGGTTTCCCTAAAAACCTTCCGGGGAAACTTTTTTCCCAGGACACCCCATAAACCAGCTATTCCTCACTTCGTCCTATAAAATTTTCTACCGCCAATGCTTTTATCCCAATCCCCCCTTAATCCCCTCTTTCCCCCATGAAAATGTCCAGATATCCACTATGATTATAATTATACCCCTTCAAATCCCTAGGATCCCCTTTCATTAGTAGTAAAGCCCTTAAAACGGCAAACGATCCCCCCCCAACAGTCTGAAAACCCCCACCACCATGATCTCCCCCCCTCCAAGGAGGTACAAAAAGACCACATGAAAAACGCCGTTTCAACATCACCACAAATGAAAAAAGCTTTTCCCACAAACCCCCATACTAGTAAACACCTCCTTGGAAGCCAGAATCCCCTGAAAAACCCTTATACAAATTTCTCTTACTCTCCCGGACCCAAAAGCTTACAAAATTTTTCCCCAAATCCCCCCCCAATCATACGTTGGATACACGGCTCCCCTTGCATTTTTTCCTTGACCTTTCACTCCCCTCCCCAACCGTTTCACTTTGATTTTACCCACTGTTGCA
Source organism: Cherax quadricarinatus (assembly GCF_026875155.1). Taxonomy (NCBI): domain Eukaryota; kingdom Metazoa; phylum Arthropoda; class Malacostraca; order Decapoda; family Parastacidae; genus Cherax; species Cherax quadricarinatus. The sequence continues at coordinate 7,524 of NW_026510432.1, read as the reverse complement.
CTGTCAAAAAAAATCTAACGTTTTTCACAACCCTAAATTCCTTCCCCTCCACCATTTAGGCCTCCTCCATAACTTTTCCTACTTTGCGCCCCTAAACCCCCCTTTCCCCTCATATCCCTCCTTGATTATACGCTTACTCTCATCCAAAAGGCAACAAACCCAAAACCCCCCCCTCTGAACACCCGTCATAACTACCCCTTCTTCCGCCCTCCCAAATCCCCCCAAATTTAGCACCCTCCTTGCTTTCTTCAAATTGTACCTCTAAGGGAAAACCCCCTGCCACCCCCCCCCTTGCTATAAAAGTGAATTTACCACCACTACCCCTGTGTAAAACTAAGTCCCTCACACTTTAACCCTCCCAGTCTATTAAAAACCTTTCCGGACGATCCCAATTTAACCCCCCTTTTGCATGCCTGCTCTTCCGTCAAATACCTATCCCCCATACCTTGTTTTTGTAACACGCCATCCCAACCCAATCCCCCGCCCCCCCCCCTCCCAAAACCGGGCCTTATACCTTGTTTCACCGTATTAAACCCCCCCATTCCGTATTCATCCCTTTTGGAATCCTTACCACCCCCTTAACTCTCCTTACCCCCCTTTTAGCAAAACAGTATATCATCCCTCCCAACGATGCCCCCCTTTTTACCCCCCCCCCATCTCCTGATTGTTCTCACCCTCTCAACAGACTATAAAAAGGATTCTGCACACACGCAAAGAGCAGCTGGACATCGGACGCCCCGCCTCCCAAAACCCCTCTCCATGGTACACTTTCACCAACCTCCCATTGACCTGTACCCTACCTCTGCCCCCTCATACAGGGTGTTCACCCACCTCCTCCCCATCCCGAAACCCAACCTCTCTAAGTAAACCCCCAAGAAATCTTGCCCGCAATCATAAGCATTACCCAAACTAAAACCCGATTCCCCCCCCCGTACTTTTCTCAGAAAATCCCTATCAAACCAGTCATCCCCTCCTTTTCCCCGAATTTTCCCCAAATGCCCTATGTAACAAAACCAACACTTTCTATTTTGTTGCCCAAAACCCTTTGCAAAAATCTTGTAAACGAGCACATTTACGCCGGAATCTTCCCGGTTCCTTTCTTTTTTGGGGGATTAAACGGGAAACCCCCGGTTTCCCCCCTTCCCCCTTTCAAAACCAAAAAACCCCCGCCCTCACTTGTCCAAAAACCCGCCCGGGGTTTTTCCCGGTCTCAAAAAACCCCTCCTCCCCTCTCTCTTTTAAATTTTATTCCCTCCCCCCAAACTTTAAACATCAACCCCAAACCTCCCCAACCCCCTCCCCCCAACCCCCCCAATTCCTAAAAAAATCGTTTTTTCCGTGGTGGGGTTTTCCCCCGGACCCCCCAAAGCCCCCCCCTTTTCCCCTCAATTACCCCTTCCCCCCGTTTTAAAACCTCCTTTCAAAACCTTATCCCCCCCTTAAAAACCCTTCCCCCCCCAACCGTTTTCCCTTTTTTTTTAAACCCACCCCCGCCCCTTTCCACCTCATTCCCCCACCTTTTTCTGCATAAAAATTTTAATACCCCCGTTTTTGTAGGCCCTTACTCCCCCTCGCCCTCCCCCCCGTACTTTTAAAAAATTTTTCCAAATTTGGTCTTTCCCCCTCCCCTTTTTCCTTTTCCCTCCTTTAAATTTTTAAAACCGTGGGGTACCCCCCCCCCCCCCCCCCCCCAAAGTGCCTCACTTTTAAATTTCCGACCTATTTCCCCAATGCCATTACCCTCAAAACCGTTCTGCAAAGTCAAAAAACCCTCGGGGTATTTTTTGCCCGCCAAAAATCCATCCCTTCCTTACCCCTACTTTAAAAATTGCTCCCCTTTAACCCCTTTCCACCACACACCATCCAACTCTCCAAAAAAGGAACCCCCAAAACCAACCCGCCCCCCCCGGCCAAATAACCTTCACAATTAATTCCCATACCGTAAAAAGCATTAAAACCCTCAATTGTATACCCGAATTTTGATAAAACCCCCCCACCTTTCGATAGTTCTCATTCCACCACAAAAAAAACCCTGGCCCAAAACCCTACCCCCAAAACCCCCCCCCCCCCTAACCCCATAAAAGGGTGTCTCCACCCCCAACCCCCTCTTTCAAAAATCAACATCAAATTTAAAAAAAACCTAAACCCAAAACAACCCCCAACCATTTTTTTTCCTGAAAAAAAAAAAACAAAACAATCCCCAAACCCCCAACCCTCCCCCTTAATGGTTACCCTGGGTAAAAATTACTTTCTTCCCTTTATAGGGCTCGGTTTTCCCCTACAACCCCTTCTGCCCCCAACCCCCCCCCCCCCCCACCCCCCCCCCCTCCCCCCCGGATTGCCCTTTTACCCACGCCACACTTCCTTTAAACCTCTGCGCTGGTGTTTAGGACTTTCCATGTCTGTTTTCCCCCGCTTTGATCTCTTTTGGGGAGCTACCCTCTACACCATTTCTTCTGCAACCAATCTTCTTGGGGGACCTTTCCCCCCCACCATTTTGCTCCTCCCTTTCGAACCTCACTAAATCTTCCTTACCCGCTTCGTTCATCCATCACCTTGTCTCACCCCGACCTACATCACTTTCCACCCATGCTCCAACTCTTCCCCAAAAAAACCTTCAGCACAGCCCCCCAAAATCCGTCCGAGCTACCTGCAGTACCTAAAGGTCTGTTGACAGCGTATTCCCCCCCCCCGTTTTACTGGTGTGTAACACACGTCTCCAAACCACCTCTGCCCTCGACCCCCTCACTCCATAGGGGCCCGTACCCCCCCTTTCCACTTCCCCCGTCATAAGTCTGCGGTTTAATGGCGTATCCACAGGAGCTTTTTAGCCTAGGGCCCCGTCTCTGGGGGGATTGTGCCACCCTGTGCTCATAAGAGTAAAATAAAAAGGACGTTTCCCCTGCCCCCCATAGTGTACAAAAACCCGTGTTCTATGGTTTGCAAAGTAACATATGTGGTATCGGCCTCCCCAGGGTCATTTTCAGTGTGAAAGGGTCCTTCCGGGATCCCCCCATAAGGGCCGTCCCCCCAATTCCCCTGTGTCGAGTGTACATCCCCAAAAACCCCGAACACATCTTGTAGGCGTATGCGTTGTAAATAATTTTATTTAAAAAAAAATAACACACAAAAAAAAAACCCCCCAAATTTATATACCCGTTTCTTGAAATTGTTGCGATTGGGGGTTGGTCCCCTCATGAATTCACGAAAACCCTTTATACCATCAGTTTTCCCCCCAAAAACAGTCTTCATGGGGGATGCCCATACAGCCCTGTATTTTTTAGGAAACCTTATCTGGGTTTCTTAAATCCTTAACGCTTGCAGAAGATTTGGCCCGGAAAATCTCCCATCTTTGGGTAATGCGTTTTCTCACCTGGTGGCGTTTTTAAGGAACCCTGTAGAAGCGTCCTTCCCCCAGGTCGAGAGCGAAAGTTTTTTGTTTTACAAGACAACAAAAACAACTACTTTGCTATTAAAAACCCTTTTATTTATTAAAAAATTAAATTTAATTTTCATAAGAAATTTTGTAAACTATTTTGCATTTTAGTATCAGAAATTTTCATAAATCACAAAAATTTGTTGACTTTAGCCCAGTGACTAAGGTAAACCCGACAACCTTGAGTTGGTGAAATTTTAGTAAATTCTTTGGTGATTTGGTGTTTCCTCTACAACGAGCAAATAATACTTTTACCCCAAATGATCCTGTATTTAAGAGAACATTATCAGATAAAAAAGGACAAGAAAAAAAATTGTTGTGTGTTTTAAAAGGGTTTTTAAAAAATGATACAACTGTTTCAGTAGACCCCCCGGGTAACAACATTTAAACCATTCCCGAGAGCTTGTATTTAACCCCCTTAAAATTTTCCAAAACATGGATTACTTTTCCCAAAATTTTGAAAAAATAAAAGATTCTTTTTTGTTTTTAAATTAAAAAGGGGTTTTTTTGTGTGGTTTTTTTTTTTTTAAGACAAAAAAATAATTTTGGCCCCGTACTTACCAAAATTAAGACGGTGAAGTTGGTCTGGATGTCACTGACGGCAACATCCAGCCCTGCTGCTTGGAAAGTGTTCCAATTTATCTTTTTTTTGTTTTTTTTAATATATAAAATGTTTTTTGTTCTGAATTACAATTTTTTGTTCTTTTGTTTTATAGCCCAAACTTTGTTCTGACACTATATTATTACTGAAATAGTACTAAAAAGTAACAATCACATGACAGGTAAAATTATTCCTTCCCTGGTCATTTACTATTGTCTAGAAAAGTATTTAAAAATATTTATGCTCCCGCAATGTTTTTCACTTGGAGTATGAAATTCTTGAAGATGGTGTTTGACAGGGGTAGTAATTGACATTTGTCAATATGTTCTGCTGGGGGATCTTGCCCTATAGTTTTTATCTTTCCCCACAAAAATTTTTTTGTTGTCTGTCTGTCTGTCAGTCTAAATTTTTTGCCTATCTGTCTCCTGTTATTGTAATTTTATCTGTCTGCTATCTGTAAAATCTATCTGTCTGTCTATCTGTGCATCTATCTGTCTACTGTACATCTATATGTCTGCTGCCTGTTTACTTCTGTCCCCGTTCAGTTATCTGTCTTTCTGTCTTCCGTGTGTGTGGCCCCGGAGTGTAATACGAGTCCTTCAATAAGGGGTTTGACAAGATTTAATTTTTAGATTTTTTTCACCGAAGTGGCTAGTTTTTGTGACCCCATCCATCCTGTGGACGGTTTTGCGCAAGAGAAAACGGGTTACCAAAAGGCTAGGAACTAGGCCCCAAGGGTTAACAGAAAAATTACATAAGGATTTATTTTCACATATCTATATTCCTTATTGTTCAAGCAAATTTAGGAAATTTGCTATATATTGGTATCATATTTTCATAATAAGATATCTTGACATGTCACATAGGTTATTATACTGTCTGTCTCTGTATTCATCAAATAAGTGGACAATTAAGCACATAGTGTTCAAGACAGTAAACCATATCCCTGTCACATAATTTACATTTAGTTTGATCCATCTGTGTGTCTCCCAAACTGCCAGAAGTAATTGTAACCAAGCCTAAGCCTGGCCACTAAAACCATCAGTCAGTCTGTTCACATTGCACGTTGCTCCATAAAACATCTTTATCTACGTTCATGTTATCATAGTGGGTTATAGATCTACTCAGGCCCCTGTTTGCATTCCTATAACAATCATTTTCATTATTTACTTCTTCCAAATATTATTCCTAATGCTAGAGACAGTTATACCAAAGTTATATTCTACATTCTTCTTCGGGGTTTACTCTTCTTGGCTAAATATCAACTTTATCATGAAGGAGTAATCCAATGTGTGAGGGGATCCATAGCAATTGTATTTTAAATTCCCTTGTCCCTGATTTTGGAGTATCTATCCCTGGCTTCTCCAATGACATGTTATTGGAGTCATTATATGAGTCAAGAGATTCAATGATGGCATAGAATCAGTAATGATGATAGAGTCAAGCTCAGTGTCCATAGGTTAGCTTTAGCGCCATTAGGATTGCAAACAATTCAGTTTGCCAGTGTAGACCCCCAGTTGTTAATTCTTATGCTAACTCAAATTTATTGTCGTTCTTAACTGGGGAGGGGGCAACAAGAGCAGATGCAGCCCTGCCAGAAGACTCCTGTCTAGTTTCCATCAGTGTATATAACTTGTGATAACTTATTTACCAGCTAGGCAAGAAATTTCTTTTTTAGATGTTGCTTTAACAAGGATTTAAGGAAGGGATTACTAGCAATGAGCTTCTTGGGAGGGACTTTCAGGTATGTGATATTAAATGAACACATCTTCCATGGAGGGGTGAAATGCTCTTGTTGCTACAGTGATACATTTCATGCAGGTTATAAAACTTAATGCAATTACACATTTTCACAATCCATTTAATCTGTGTGTATTTGCCTCTAGACACTTTGTAAGATTCATTGTGACAAAGTCTGGTTCATTTCCAACTTTTTAATTACCGGTACAGTTTTTTAATCTCAAAAACCCTACCCACTGATACTAAAAAATCCCAAAGTCCTTCCTCATTTTTTTAACCTTTGTTGTTTTGGGGAAAACACTCAAAAAAATTTTTCTGAGATACCCTTCTGCATTAACCCCAAAGGGGTTTGGAGAGAAACTTTTTCTAGCTAATATAAAACATGGGGCAGCATAATAAAATTAAAGGGATCTAAACACAGGTATGTACCATTCTCATGATTCTCAATTAGCACCTTTTTTGGGGGTTTGTACCCCGGGCAACAGTTTTAAAGAGCATTTAGCTATCTTTGCATTTTCTTTTTTTAGTTGGGGTAAAAGGGGGAAATTTTTTAAAAGGGTACATCTACACCAAGATCTCACCTTAAAGGGAAACCAAAACTTTGTATAAATCGCATCTGCTGGGAAAAATGAAGGAGGGAAATAATGAAAAACCTTCAAAAACTAGGGAGGCCAACCCCCTGATGACAATCTTCAGGTCACTTGTTCTATCTAGGCCGGGAAAAAATTGCTGCCCCACTTAAAAAGCACCCTTTTAAGGCAGGTGAAAATTTCCGACCCAGAAAATGTACAGAGGCTTTACGGCCCCGCATAACGGAGTAAAACCTCAATTTTTTTTGGGGGCGCTTGAGGTTCCTAAACCCGTTTTCCCTGGAAAAGAGGAGGGGGGAGAAATGATTAAATACACCTGGAAAATTTCCCAGAAGGGGCTTGTACCAACTTGCCCAAAATCATCACTTCGAAAGGGAAAAAATTCCCCAACATCCCATCCCCCAAATAAACCTTTTAATTCCCTAAATTAAAACCTTTCCCCTTAATTCCCCCCCCCAAAAATTTTTTTAACCCCCCCCCTTTAAAACCCTATTATTTCCCCCAACCAACCATCAGGTTTTTCAACCCCCCAAAAACCCCCCAAAAAAAACCCCAAAACCCAAAAACCCCCCCCCCCTTTTTCCCCCCCCCCCCCCCCCCCCCCAAAAAACCCCCTTTTTTGGATTTTTGGGCCCTTTGGTTTCCCCCAAGGGGACCGGGACGCGGGGGGGTTGACCCCCCGGGAAAATCTTCCCGGTAAACTCCCGGTAAGAATTGTAGGGTTTTAACGTAGGGTAATTAAATTTTACCCTGCTTTGCCCATTTTTTTGGGGTTTTTTTTTTTGGTGAGGGATTAAACAGGGTATTAAATTTGCAGGGGGGCTAAGAATCCTCCCTGTGGTGTTTTAAAGCCTATCTTTAGACTCACTTCTAAAGGGCCCGGGTAAAAAAGGGCAGAAGACTCTATTTGATAGGTAAACCTATTTCCGCAGAGAAAAACAAATTTTTGGCTAGTTCATTCAAATTCAATTCAAAGTTTATTCTTATAAGGATTTCAATGCGAGTTTACAGAAAAAATTTTGGGAAATTTTTTGGTTTCATGTTTGTAAAAATTTTGGTTTTCAGAGTGTAACTAGAAGCTTAGGGATGGCTAGGCATTTTGGGGGATTTCTTAGGGTTTTTTCTTAATTGTAAAATATTAAAAAATTATTTAGGTA
>NW_026510431.1:0-14865 GCF_026875155.1 Cherax quadricarinatus | reverse complement strand
ATGTGATCCGTAGTTGTGGGGCAGGAGGACCTCCCCTAAACCCCATGTTCCCCTGGATTGGCAGATTTTGGGAATCCAGGTGATTTGCTTATTTATTATAAATCAAAAAGAAGCGCTAAGCCAAAAGGGGACTATACAGCAGGTGTTTTGCAACCCGTTCTTAGCACTTTTCAAAAATTTTTTGATTGGGGGTCAGAGCTTTGGGTCTATAGTCTTAGAAATGCTTTGCTGACCTTTATGGACTGGGGTTTTAACCGTTTTTTTTAAGTGTGGGGAATTTACCAGCCAAAGCCCCTCCTCCATGTGTATTAGGCAGCGAGAGGGGGGTTTCTTGAGTTCTTAATGAAAACAGGTTCACGGTCGGGGCCCGGGGCTGAGTGCTAGGCATGTTGTAAATGGTTTTTTCGAATCTATCGGAGTTAGGGAAATGTCGGAAATCGGGATACATTTATGGGTTTGAGGCTCATTATGAAAAGTCATTTGGGTCGTCGACCCTCAGCCCGATTAGTGGTTACTAAACAAGAGTCGTACTGGGATTTCAAATTTCACTCATTTCCTTGTTGTCGTTGTGAAAGTCCCCCCTGTCTGAGTAAGGCCCGATACTGATGGGGTATTTGCCTTTTTTTGGCATATGAAAAAAAGTTTTTTGAAGTCTTTCAATTCACAAATAGCTTTAAGCCCTCCTCCCTTCCCGGGTTTCCTGAAGATTTCCTTTTAGCTTAAGTTCGATAGTTTCCACTTCCTGGTCGCCCCTCCTTGTGTACAGATATCTGCATCCTGAGGGTCAGTGACTCTTCGTCGTTTCTGTAGAGGGGAGCGTCTTTTTCTTCCAGTTTACCCTGCTCTTTTTCTTTCTTAGGGGAAATATGCTAGAAAAATGTTCGGCACCGGCAGTTGTCCTTTAAGGGATGGTTTTTGGGCCATGTATTTAAGACATCTTCCCAAATGTTTTTTTGGAATGGGTGGTAAAAGGGGGGTAATGTGTGATGATGTGGTGTTGGGGGGGTTTTGGTGGTGGGGTTATATGGGGGTTTGGTGGTGGGTGTAGTGAAAGGGTGGGTTTTCAAGGTGCTGTAGGATGTGATGTTTCGGTAGTGTAAACTGATGAGGGTGGTGTGGTGGTTCAATTTGGTATGGTGATGAAGCGGAAATTTGCAGCAAGTGTGGAAAAGACATTTGTGTTTTTGTTGTAACTGTTGTTTTTGTTTGCGTTTTTTTGTTGTTTTTATGGTGTTAGTGACGCATTTATTTTTTCTGGAAAAAAGTGAAGTGATGGTTAAAAAATTGAATGTTGGGAAAAAGGTGACGTTCTTAGTAGTAGGTTTTAGCCGGTGGGGTCTAGCTGGCAGTAGTTTTAGTTGGGGTGTTTTAATTTGGGGGTGTTTTTAGTTGGGGTTTGTTTTTAGATTGCTAATTTTTGTTATAGTTTTTAAATGGTGGCATTTTAGTGGTGATAATTTTCTAGTGAGGGGGTTTCTAGTGTTGAGTTTTGTAGTGGTTGTTTAAGGTTGTTTGGTTATTTGGGGTTTTAAAATCTATTGATTACACAAGGGTCATTGAATCTGACGTAACGTGTTCACCACCAGTCAAATATACTTCAATCCCTAATATGGGAATTATTGTAAACTCCCAGTATATATACACTAACAGATATACATCTCACATTATATCCTTGGTAGTTTCTAGTTTGTCTATCACCATCAGTTTTATGAGAGATATACCAACTGCTAATGACAGATGAATGCAAAAACAATTTAAAAAAGGAGAAAGCAAGGCCATGGGTTAAATCACTGTAATGTATGTACATAGTTCTGAAACAATGTTAAAAATGGGAAAGTGAGGAAGGTCACTGGAAAGTAAACGCTGGTGTGAGGGGGAGGTTGCAAGGAGAAATTTTAAAAGTTTACTACTAGGGAAGAGTTTACTAAGCAGCACCATATTCCTATAAATACATACCACCACGAAGACTACCTTACTGCCGCAGGCCCTACTGGCCTAGGATAGGCAGGGCCTATACCTGGAGGGTGTTTCAGGGTCACGCCCCCGCTCCCCGGTCTATCACCGGTGGATCAGGGTCTGATCAGCCAGGCTGTTACTGCCGGCAGCACGCAAACCACAAACGTACAAACCACAGCCCGGCTGGTCATGTACTATATGCCTGTCCAGCTCCCTCTTGAAGGCAGCTAGGGGTCTATTGTAATTCCCTTATGTATGCTGGGGGAGCAGCTGAAGAGTCTCGAGCCCCTGCCACTGTGTTATTGTTATTGTGCTCATTATTATTATTATTATTACAATCAAGGGGGAAGCGCTAAACCGGAGGATTATTACAGCGCTGGGGGGGGGGGATGTGGAAGGCATTTAGGCTTAATTTGGGGAACTGGAGCACAGATCCAATTCCTAATCAAGAGCCCCTCACCAACATCAAGGAACCTTCCTTGAGGGGTATTGTGCTCATGTTAGCCCTATTTTTTCATTGAGGGGATGTTGCACCACCTGGGAGTGATTTCCGTGTGCAGATTTGGAACTAGTTCCTCTAGGATTTTCCAAGTGTATATTGTGACAGATCTTTCTCGCCTGCGTTCCATGGCGTAGAGGCCAACTTACACCCACCATTATCTACACATATACCTATCCAACCAATTTTCAACTCCATCCTTACCGGGAGTGTTCCGACGGTCAAGGTCCTCGCGGCCTGGTCCCAGACCAGGCCTCCCAGTGGATGGCCTGATCGACCAGGCTCTTGATGCTAGTCACACGAGGTCCAACATAAGAACCACACCCCGGCTAATCAGGAACTGACTATAGAAACTTCTCCAGTTCTCTCTTGAAGACAGCCAGAGGTCTGTTTGGCAATCTTCCTCTGTGTGTGAAGGGAGGGCACTTGAGTCTTGGCCCTTCAATTTTTAGTTTAATATCTCTATTATGCACCCATACCCATCCTGTGAGCGGTACTCTAACAGATTACAGAGGTACATAATGGTTGTTCAACTCTTATATCTTGGGTTAGCCCTATTATTTAGATTATGCTGCACAGTTCTGGTCACCGTATTACAGATGGAATAACTGCACTGTAAAACGTACACAGGAGGATGACAAAAGCTGATCCCGTGTATCAAAATCTTCCTATGAGGATAGACTGAAGGCTCTGAATCTGCACTCTCTAGAAAAGCGTAGAATTAGGGAGGGGGGATATGATTAAGGTGTATAAGTGGAAAACATGAATAAATAATGGGGATGTAAATAGCGCGCTAAAATATATTTAGCCAAGACAGGACTCTCAACAATGGTTTCAAGTTCAAAAAAATCAGATTCAGGAAAGCAATAGGAAAGCACTGGTTCGGTAGAGTTGTGGATGAGTGGTACAAACTCCCGAGTATCGTCATAGAACCTAAAACGTTGGCATCAGCCGGTAGGCGACTTGGACCTGCCTCGCATGGGCCATAGGCCTGCTGCTGTGTTCCTTCTTTCTTATGGTCTTAATGAACTATTTAATGCTTTTATCTGGTCTCAATAGTAACGAGTTATTTATCCAGACATGAATTAGGCCACACACAAAAAAGTGGTCATGCTTTATTTACAGTGAGCAAAGTCAAGGTAATATACCACTGTGGATACAATACTTTGAGATTTCTGAGTTCTCTGAATTCATTAATTTTATCGCATTCCAGTATATAATGACGCGAAGTGTGACGTATCTTCCCTTCACAATGAAGGGACCATATGTCACCCCTAATGCACCCAAGGTGTTTTGCACCGTGTGTGTAGATTTGGAACCAACTAGAATTTTCCAAATACAGATTATAATGTATGTCTCTCGCCTACATTCCAAGGTGTATGGCTATACTTCAAACGTTCCCAATCATTTAGGTGCTTAACTAAATCTAATCGAGCAGTGAAAGTTCTCTGCACATTCTCCAGGTATGCAATTTCACCTGCCTTGATCAGAGCTTTAAGAGCACAGCAGTACTCCAGCCTAACAAATTACCATTACCAAACTGCAGCCAATTCTTCATATTCTTTATTATTAGTAGTAGTAACAGTAGTTATGGGGAAGCGGAGGATAAACAACCCTTGGGAATTGGAGGTAATCAGGTTTGATCTAAAGGGAAGGTAGCTCCAGTTCCTTGGAGTAAGAGACCTTCACCGACTGCGAAAGGTTGGGACCCTTCGCAGCCAGTTTTGAGAGAGAGAGAGAGAAAAAAAAATTGAAATAACAGCTATCAAAACTGGTTTCCCTTTCAGCAAACCAAATTACGCAAGAAACTAAAAATTAAAAACATGAATTCAATTAACTTTGACAAGTGTTGCGAATATAACTTATTTTCGTTTTAAAGATATATGCTGCATATTTGTATGCACGCTCACGGGCATGTGTTTTGTACATGCGCCGTGCGATATTGCGAAGGAATGGGTTACGTAGTTGGTCACGTTTATACTTGGAGTGCGTGTTCGTGCGTATGTACAAGTGTGGTGTCTGGTTGCATATGTTTATACGTGTCTTGCGTGGATGCAGATGCACATGTAAGTATATTCCGTGGGTGTGCGGTTTGTGGTTGGGCGTATGTATGTGTTGCGTACGTGCACAAATATTTCACACACACACAATATATATATATATATATATATATATATATATATATGCAATAAGATCACAGTAAACAGGCGATATCACAATATGCAAAACAGCCACTGTGAAAAAAATAGCGAATTTCGAAGCACTACACTGGTCTACCACACTATCCGTGAAGAAAAAATTACTGTAGCTTTCTGCTACACTTTTTCTCAATTTGCAACTGCGGCAGCTCATTGTCCCTGTTTCGGGTACTATGTAACCTTTATCTATTCCCTTTATTTTCTTTTGTAACCTTGTATGTATGAATGTGTGCGCGCGTGCGTACGACTGAATTTCGTGCAGATGAGATGCTAAGTTGGCACACACATGCGTTGGGAGGAAGTTACCATTGCAAGGTTTTATGCGGCACTCAACATACCAGTGGGGTCTATGGATATGACGCCTTTCTTCTTCGCTTCCTAGTGATACTACACCTATAATCATTTGCTCAAGAAAAACTAAACTCGGCAGTTCATGTTTTATTAGCACATTAAAATGGCTAGACGCCTGGTAGCTTGCGATTATCTCTTACGTAAGTATGTGTGTAGTCACTAGTACAAAAAAAAAAAAACTGACGTCAACGGGTACGGTGTAAAAAAAAAATAGGAGCCTTGCACAGTGTTCAGTCGACCGTAGTAAGACCTCCATCGTGCGTGGCAACATTAAGACTGCTTTTAATCTATGAAATATACAAAGCACCAAGCTAGTTGAGCACATTTCTATATTATTATTATTATGAAAGGTTCTTAAACCCATATGGTTTATTTAGCAATGCATTCATATGAAGTGAATAAAGATTAGATTAGAAGAAATTCCACAGTAGTCCTCTAAACACAATTTTTTTCAGCTTTAGTCTGTTGCAGGTGCAAGTAAATTATTGATTGAAATGGTCAGAGAAGCAACCTTATACATTCAGAAAATTATTAAGACGTAAGAGGTAAACATTTTACGTCAGTTTTGCGTTGAAATGTTAACAGAACACTAACCTTGTCCACTGTGTTTAAGATGTTGGCAGAAGACGCGACGGAGAGCCTTGAATGCTAAGAGATACACGAGACTTGAGGTCAGCTAGGTTGAGCGTTACTAGGTTGAGAGGGATACGTGCCTGCCGTCACTAACTCTGGCCTACGTCCCAAACTGGCCGAGGTTCCGCGTCATCTGCCCAGGAGTTTAGGCACCACACGTAGGGACACACCTCCGCTTGCATATATTATCAGATACCCGTCAGACTACATGAATAGAGGCAAAAACGAGAAACTAATCGAAATTATCGTAAAAGAATAACATGAAAATAGAATAAACGGTAATTAATACGAATGTTAAATAGTTAAATCTAAGCAATGACTATGTAACAGGTAACAAATGGAAATCATATTCATGAAATCTTCAGACTGTATAACACTACGATGCGAAACGCATTTCCCTTCTAATTATAGTGATGTTCAATCATGAGCGAAACGTCCAAATAAAATTACACAGTGTCTCTACCCATCCCATTCCTATAACTGACGTCGTTTTCTTTGATAAACCAATTTGCAGTATTTTTAATTAACAAGTAAGTAAGTAAGTTTATTCAGGTATACACAAATACAGTTACATAGAATTATCATACATAGCAGCATATGTGTAGAGAACCTAGGATAACCCAAAAAAGTCAGACAGAGTGACTTATTTCCATTGGGGTCCTTTTACCTTATTATTATAATATAAAGGTTATAATATTTTCTTATTATTCTATAATGAAGATAACATCTTATTATCATACTAAAAAGACTATCTACTACACGAGGGTCATTAAGACTATCTACAATACGAGGGTCATTACTAGGAATAAGGTAAAATTTACACGTATGTTAGATAAAAAATAGAAAATCATTCCCCTCCCTTTCTGTAGCTACATTCATCAGACACCTTTTGGCACTCTTCTTGAACTGGTTCATGCTATGACTGGCTTTGACATGTGCGGGTAGTCTGTTCCATTCCTTTATTGCTGTACAATAAAAGGTGTTTGAAGCCTGGCCAATGACTGTGGGTACTACAAAGTTGTGCTCTCTCCCCCTAGTACTATGATTGCTTTGGTTCCCAACCTTGACAAAATTGACAGCAAGATATTCTGGACACTGTTTGTGAGCAATTTTATAAACATGATTTAGCTTCAGTTGTTTTACTCTGTCTTCAACATTCAGCATATCCAACTGCTGTAATTCATCCTGGCCTACATGTTCTCTTGGTCCCAGCCCCAGGATGAATCTTACGATTTTGTTCTGGGTGATTTGCAGTCTCTTTCAGTTTTTTTGTCAAGGCAGAGTACCAAGAAGAGCAAGCGTAATCCATATGGCATTGTATAAGGGCTAGACATAGGGTCCTGCGAGCCTCAGTAGGTAGGCACTGTGCTTGTCTATACAGGAACTTCAGTCTGGCATTCGCTTTCTTTACTACACTGTTCCCTATCAATTCTCCTGACATGCATGGGTCAAAGGGGATTCCCAAATATTTTACTGATGAAACCAAAGTGATGGGCTCCCCATTACATTGAACATTAAAGTTATTTACCCTTCTCAGTTTATGTTTCGTGCCAAAGAGAATGGCTTCAGTTTTCCCTAGGTGTAATGATAGTTTGTTGTCTACTAACCATTTGCTGCAGGACTCCAGTTCCAGTGTTAAAACATTAGCAATATCTTGTGGGTCTTTACCTGACACTAACAGAGCACTGTCATCTGCATTCAGTAGGAGTTTGCACTTGACACTGATAGGCATATCATTGACATAACATAAGAATAATAAGGGCCCCAGAATACTACCTTGGGGAACTCCACATGTTATCGGCAGGGGTTCTGATTCTGTTTTGTTGATTTTGACTATTTGTCTCCTGTTGCTAAGGTAGGACTTAAACCAGTCTACAGAACCTATACCGATAGCTTGAAGTTTATTACATAATATATTGTGGTTGACAGTATCGAAGGCCTTTTGCAGGTCTAAGGTTACCATACCTATGAGGTTCCCCTTTGACATTTCAGTTCTCAGGTAATCCATCAGATTAATAAGGGAGGTGTCGGTTGAGTAGGATCTTCTAAAGCCCGATTGATAGCTATGGAGAATGTTGTTGTCATTAAGGTACTTAACTACTTGAGAATACACCGCCCTCTCTAGAATTTTAGATATTATACTGAGTATACTAACAGGCCTATAGTTGCTTACATCAGACCTACTATTTTTCTTGAAGATAGGAGTAACTCTGGCCTCCTTGAACCCCTCCGGTACGGTATTAGTGGTGATTGATATTTATTATGTGAGCAATAGGGATTGACAGTTCAGAAGCACCATCTTTTAGGAACTTAGACGGGATGTTATCAGGGCCTGTGCTCTTAGTTGGGTTTAACCTGCTTAGTTCTTTTTGAATAAAGTCATGAGATACACTTACTAGTTGACAACTGTTTGGGGTTACCCCTTTATTGGTATAGTATGTTTGAAACTTATCAGAGTCTGTATTAAAGGTATTTGATGCAGCTGGTAGTTTACTTACTAGTGTTGATGCAACAGATGTGTAGTATGAATTAAAGCAATTTGCCACCTTAGATGTTTCATGGCATACCTCATTATCGATACTGAGTACTATGTTAGACCTATCTACTGGCTTATGGCTATACCCCAAATGTTTTAGTTGTTGCCAGAGCTTTCTGGGGTTATGCTTATACTCTTCAATTTTTGAGCAGTAGTGCTTTGCCTTTTCTCCTTTTATAAGTCTCTGTACTCTGTTCCTCACCCTTTGGAATTCATTTAGTGCTGCAATATCCTGTCTGTTTGCTTTAAATCTTTTTAGCAGCTGGTCTCTGAATTTCATATTATCTAATATCTCAGTATTCATCCAGGGTTCAGTTCTTCGTTTAATCCTAACCTCTTTAACTGGTGCAATATTATCAAGGATGGTAGTGAACATTGTTTTGAATTTTTCCAGGCATCGTTTACGTCCGTGCAACTTGTTATCTCTGTCCAGTCACAATTGTGTAGCCTATTTACCAGTGTTTCTTTACTGTAGTTTCTAGTTGACCTCATTTTTATTGTCCTGTGTAGGCCTATCCTATCCCTAGTGATTTTCCTGGTGCAGTAAATGATGAAATGATCACTAAGACCTGTGGTAATGACGCCTGACTGACTAATGTTCTCAGAGCGGTTACAAAGTATGTGGTCAATTAGGGTGGCTGAGAACTGTGTGATCCGGGTTGGAGTATTAATTAGTTGAGTGTAACTATTTAATCCTAGAATTTGCTTATACCTTTTGCATAGCCCGTTATTTTGCTGCTGAAAACAGATATTGAAGTCGCCCAGTATTATTGTCTTCAACTCCGGACAAGACTCTGGAAAAGTCTTCTAAGAACTGGTCCTGGGTAGGAGGGCGGTAACTAGTTCCTACTAAGATAGGTTTGGTCTTAGGAAGCAGCACTTCAAACCATAGAATCTCCAGTTTATTATTTAAATCAGGTCTTGGGTTGTAAGCTAAGTCATTTCTAATGTAGGCACATACTCCACCACCCTTTCTGTTCCTATCTAAGCGTTTTATATTGTAACCATCTATTTTGACCTCGTCGTCAGTCACCGTATCATCCAACCAAGATTCAGAGATGGTTATAACTGCCGCCCTAATTTTGTTAGCTAGAATCCTAACAATGTGACAGATACTGCCATACTGGCATAATGTAATATAATACAGAAGTCCAATGGGTTACAATAAGTCTAGCTAGACCATGACGGCCAATGTTAAGAATCTAAGGAGCTTAGTACATCCTTGGCAAACCTCGCTGAACCCTTGAAGTGGGGCACTATACCAGAATCGTTGAAGGTCGAAATGGTAGTAACAGTTAACAAAAAAAAAAAGAGGAAGATTTATCACTCATTTCAAGGACATGGCTACTATGGGCAAGTCTCTCTGTATACGTTTCCCCCTGTTCCCCTCCCTGGGTGTTAGCCAACTATTATGGGTCAAATCCTAGGGACGGTCGTTTAACTTTGATATATAAATATTATTGGAAGCACAGACAATGTATAATAAATACATTATTGCAAAATGCATTTATAGAAAACTACATTTAGACGTTTCGCCTGTGCGGCAGGGTTTTTCAAGTTAGTGACTTCAGAACATAAGAATGAAGGAGCATCGCATTAGGCTTAATGGTCCACGCCAGGAAAGTTTAATTCGCACCCAACCGCATCCACTCGTATACCGTCCAACCCAAAGTCCTCGCTTCAGTGATGATACCCGGGAATTTTTGCCAATCATCCACAACTCTACTGCCAAATCAGTAATTCCTTATACAGTAGTGTGCACATTAATTGGAAGAGGAGTAAATTTTGTGATTATCTCACATGTCTTCGTCTCCAGCTTAATTAATGTAGTTTAGGTTCATTTCTTTTCAGAAGAGTTTACTACCAACTTTTGGAACCCATCCAGCTGTGGTATTACCCTGCGACTCTTGTCAGTGCTACAACAGCTATTGTTCTGTAGGGCTATTCTTGCAAGCGTGCTCAGTGAGTGAATGTGGTTTCCCCGAATTCTCCATTTCAGTTCATGATTACTACTGAAATTCATGATGGATGTTATACCAAGGAAGCGTACAAGTATTGTAGCTCTTAGAAAACATGCTGATTTGAGTATATGATAGATCGCCGAAAATCTGAGCTAGGCAGAATCAACCGTTGGTTGGATTCTGAACAGGGCTGATAACACTGGTTAACTGTGGAGCGCTGCGTCGAGGAAGATGTCGAAGAAAATGCAAAACAACACCTCACGATGACAAAGTTATCATAAGTAATAGTGTGAAGGATCCCAAGAAACCCAACAAAGATCACCAGAGAGATTTAGCTTCTTGAAGTTGGCAGAACTGCCAGAAACCAGGTAAAGAAACTATTACTGAGTGCTGCTATGAAGAAAAAAACGGCTGCGGTAGGCACTCGAACATAAGGGATGGGCGACAAATGAATGGAGAAAAGTTATATTTTCAGACGAGGCACATTTTGAAGTACATTTGTACATGTATACAGATCAGTGGTAGTGAGACAGAGCAAGGGCGAACCTCCTTGGAATGGACGGTTTGTTATTGTTGAGAGAACGATGACAGTGACAAATACAAGGCAATCCTGGCAATTCATTTGCTTCCCATTATGAATAGACTCCTGATGGACAAGGCATTTTCCAGCTGGATCCTGCTCCATGTCACACTTCCAGAAAAATACTGATATTCTTCGAAGAGAGTGGGCTAAGCGTTCGAAACTGATCTGGAAACTCTACTGACCTCAACCCAATTAAGAACCTATGGGCAATAACCAAACTCAGGATCGCAAAACAGGACCGTTCAACTGTGGAGACACTAATTGTTGATGTTTTTAGGACCTGGTACCACGACGAAGAATTTGCCAAAATGTGTTCACCATTGGTCGATTATTTGCCAAAGCGTTTGTAGCAATTTTTATGAAAGTAAAGGGTTGTCATATCTCTTATTAAATCAATTATCTGTCATTTATTGCCGTGTGATTTTTCAAATATGCATTAAATTTTCCAAATAAATGTCTTATTCCTTACTATTCCTATTAATATGCACACTATATCCTTTTTAAATCTAAATTAGTCCAATCTGAATCCCACTGCTGCGAGTCTGTCTTGGTTTAAGATGCTTTAAAATCAAGCTTACTGTTACAGGCAAAACATTGTCTAAATAACGTTGCCTATAATTGCAATTTGTGGTTTTATTGCATACAAATTTAAGAGTAAAACCACTAGTATGCAAAGCATTGAGGAAACCCACGTGAAGACAGAAGCAGTGTAGAAAATGACTGTATATGTATTTCGATCGCTGTCTGAGATCTTAAGCTTAGGATCTCAGACGGTGGTCGAAATAAAAAAAGTTTGATCCTATCTCCATGTGGATTTCCTCAATTTAAAAGGATGACAAGGTTAGATTAAATTTTAAGGTTCAATTTAAGCTCATCGACAACCAGAATATTAAAGACTTTATTCTACCTTCACACTAGCCGTCAAGTATACTTTAACTTCTAGCAGAGTAAGGATTTAAATATTTTCCGTGAATATAAACAAAAAAAAAGTATCTACCTTGCTTAGGAAAATGGGGAATGGTGTTATTTGGAGGCTCTTCGTCAACGTATATTTCAGCTATGGCTGGCCTGCCAATGTAATCTATAGGATTAGGTCATCTATCTCACGAAAAACCTCTCATCCTTTAGGTGAAAATATAAAAAAAAACAAACTAAAGCATCACTATTTTATTAACAGATGTATCAAAAATAAAACTAAAAAAAAATTATCCAAAGTGACTAATTTTACTTTTTCTCTGTATAGTATCAATAGCCATTTTGTTCTTCCATTTTATTCATAACAAATTTATTGCACAAATGAAGTTTCAATACTAGTTCGACTAAAATTCGTCAAGGGGGAAAATGCAATGACAATTATGTGGATTAGCTGAGTGATCATGCCAAATTGTGACGTCAGAGAAAATTCTCCCAGAATTTCACTTCAGTAATGTTAAGTGAATGAATGTATTCGCACGCACACAAAAAGCATGCTCACGAATGTGACATACTGAGTAGGTGAATGGTCCTAAATGAATCTGAACAAGGTTACAACTACAACTGGAATTTTTTGTCTTGTTTACCTCGTTGGCAGTTTCCCATCGGCGAAAAATTATCCCAAGAAGGTAACGAAAGTCAGCATTACTTATTTAGCAGCTGTGGATGTTTCCCATCATGGTAGAGTGGCTCATGAAGAACAAAGGCACAGTACCGTGACCAGAACAATACCTAGCAGAACAAATAATAAATTGCGCTATTATCATAAAAATAGAACTAATGGTTGGTTGGAATCTCTTTTCGTTCTCGTCCATAGTTGACATTGAGTTCTTCACAGTTATTACTAGATATTCTAAGAATGTTCCATCGACTTCACTGTCATAGGGCCCCTAAATGCTTTTCATGTTATTTTAACAACTAAATCCAATTAGTTAACTTTCTTAATAGCAATATATAATGCTGACATACGTTTGCGTTAAGTTTTAAGCGCGTCGTGTTGTGTATCTTTTGATTGTAATATAGGTTACTGACTTCACTGCCTTTTGTAAGAAATAGTTTGTGAACATTGAGTTTATGAGAATGAATTTATGTGAATGCTAGTCAACAACGAGGCTGAGTTCGTTTTGTCTCCACAACAATTGTCAGACAACGGTGTTAACTATAATGTGAAACCCGTCGTGTCGAGTGACCGGGCCTTACATCCTCAATTGAAGGGAAAACCAGTCGTGCCACGGGATTTTTGTGGTTTTATCACTCTTTATAATTACTGACCGTGATATGCCTCTCCACTTTCTAAAAAGTCTCTCACTCTCTCTCTCTCTCTCTCTCTCTCTCTCTCTCTCTCTCTCTCTGAATTCAAGATATTTCTCGACCTTCCAGTCATTCATCTCAACAAATCAATATGACGCAGGCGCCTTCATCTGGCCTGGTGCTTTATCTTTCTTTCTCCATTAACGTTACCTGTTGTGTCTTTACACCTCTTGAGTGCCTCGAGGTACACTCGATGCCAAGCCTCAGAGGCTATGCCCACCCAAGGAAAGTTCATTTCTGAACACTTCTGTGCCAAGGGCGATAAACATAAACACTGGCACCGGCGAGTGCGCGTGTTGCCGCTCAAACACGCGGGCAAGTGGGTGCCACTTATTTATTTTTTAATATATATATTAATAGCTCCAAAACACTAAAAATTATGTCCATGCTGAAGAAAAACGCACATGTTTACTTACGACGCATACAGGTACGTAAAGCAAGCATCGGTAATGACTTACAGAGAATCAAAGTAGTTGGCGGTACTTGGCGCAATTGCATCAGCCAGCAGGTTAATATCTGCCGCGGCCCGCCCAGAGGGTCAGAGCTTCGTGAAACCTGGACGTGGAGGGAGTCTCCCACATGGTCCTTAAAGCTACTGCATTAGTAGTAATATCTATGGAACACGGGGGCTTCGTCGGTGACCTTTCCGTCAAGCCAGTTCGTCTTACAACCATCAATACGTTTGAAGAGAGCCGTAATCGCCAATATTCGCGCAACCGGCATTTATTATATCTGCTGCAGTTCTTACGTCAGACTGACCGTAGGACTCGCCAGCTGAAACCGCTAAGCAAATAGGGGTTCAGCATCTGCAATCTTCGCACTAGCACTAAGAGGTGACCAAGAATTATTGATCAAGTGGGCTAGACGCACCGCAACGCAAAAAGCTGTCAATATTACGACCCAACACATACAAGGCTCCACTCCCCTCCCTCACCAGTGGTAAGTAACTACCTAAAAATTACATAAGCTTTTCTTTAACATTTTTTGCCAGTCCTTTCAGGAGATAAAGTCGGCAGCACACATGCCGGTACACTTGCATGCAGTATTCACACGTCACCACCCTCAGAAATCGATATGCAGCAGTTTCCATGGTGTTCGTATATTTTTTTGTGAAATTTGACTTTTCTAGTGCCTAAAACACTTGTAGCGTTAGTTATAAGCCTACAGACTGCACAGGGATCTTTCGCAATCCTCGATATTGACCCTAAATATTAAAGATTCTTTAATCCCCAAGACAGGAATTAAACTGGGATATCGATTTAACTATCTGACCTCAGATACCTAACTACATCCTCCTGAGATGCACAATTCTTGATGTATATACCGAGATACACCGGTATGTATATATATACCACAGGACGTCACTCAGTTATCTTTGTATATACTCACGGATGTACGTAGATGCGATGATATACGCTATGTATATATATCTTAAGATACAGCTCGGTGTATATACCGGAGACATTAACAGTATATTCAAGGATGTTGGCGCCGTCTGGGCGGCCACTACACTCTAAGTTACTTCCACATTCGGAGTTATAATTTATTTCGATTTCAGCGCTAGTCGCTTGTCAAAGTGCATTACACGAGGTTATATAACTGCGAATGGTGCGAAGACATAATATTATGGTATTACAAAACAGCTGGTGAACACCCTGCATCAAGATCGAGTCATGAACTTTGCTAATGCAAATATGTGAGCAAAACTTTATGCACGAGGTAGGAAACAAAAATTTTTCAGTTAAAAAAGGCTGCTCTTCCTTTTTCTTATCGCTTATTATAGTGGAAATGCCATGGATAGCGAGGTGGTTAATGCAATAAATGCACCGCTGACGGTACTTGCAACTTACCGCCCCGCAACAAGT
>NW_026510430.1:0-14892 GCF_026875155.1 Cherax quadricarinatus | reverse complement strand
ATTGGTTTTTTAAAGGGGAGGCAGAGTTGAGTTGGTTTTATTAAGGGAGGCAGAGTTGATTTTTGGTCTTTTTAAAGGGAGGCAGAGTTGAGTTGGTTTATTAAGGGGAGAGGTTGAGTTGATCTTATTAAGGGAGGGCAGAGTTGGTTGGTATTATTAAGGGAGGCAGAGTTGATTTGATCTTATTAAGGGAGGCAGAGTTGAGTTGGTATTATTAAGGGAGGCGGGAGTTGAGTTGATCTTATTAAGGGAGGCAGAGTTGAGTTGGTCTATTAAGGGAGGGCAGAGTTGAGTTGATCTTATTAAGGGAGGCAGAGTTGAGTTGGTATTATTAAGGGAGGCAGAGTTAAGTTGGTCTTATTTAAGGGAGGCAGAGTTGAGTTGGTATTATTAAGGGAGGCAGAGTTGAGTTGGTCTTATTAAGGGAGGCAGATTGAGTTGGTCTTATTAAGGGAGGCAGAGTTGAGTTGCTCTTATTAAGCGAGGCAGAGTTGAGTTGATCTTATTAAGGGAGGCAGAGTTGAGTTTTGCTTATTAAGGGAGGCAGAGCTGAGTTGGGCTTATTAAGGGAGGCAGATTTGAGTTGGTCTTATTAAGGGAGGCAGAGTTGATTTTGGGCTTTTTAAAGGGAGGCAGAGTTGAGTTTTGCTTATTAAGGGAGGCAGAGTTGAGTTGGGTTATTAAGGGAGGCAGAGTTGAGTTGGGCTTATTTAAGGGAGGCAGAGTTGAGTTGGGCTTATTAAGGGAGGCAGAATTGAGTTGATCTTACTAAGGGAGGCAGAGTTGAGTTGATCTTACTAAGGGAGGCAAGTTGAGTTGATCTTACTAAGGGAGGCAGAGTTGAGTTGATCTTACTAAGGGAGGCAGAGTTGAGTTGATCTTACTAAGGGAGGCGGGAGTTGAGTTGATCTTACTAAGGGAGGCAGAGTTGGTTGATCTTACTAAGGGGGCAGAGTTAAGTTGATCTTACTAAGGGAGGCAGAGTTGAGTAGATCTTACTAAGGGAGGCAGAGTTGAGTAATCTTACTAAGGGGGGGCAGAGTTGAGTGAGTTAGTCGCACCAGGTGGGAAGGGGTTTGATGAATGGAATTTCCTGAGTAAGTGAAAATCTTGAGTGTTGAGGGACTCAGCAGGTCCTAGTGAGTATAGAGAGGCTGACTAGGTCTTACTGACGAGGGGCTGAGTAAGGAGGGGCTGAGTAAGGAGGGGCTGAGTGACGAGGGGCCGGGAGTAAGGAGGGGCTGAGTAAGGAGGGGCTGAGTGACGGGGGGGTTTGGTGAGGAGGGGCTGAGTGAGTAGGTTTCCTACTGAATGGCACCTAATACGGAGACCATACTTCTTGGCCCCCTCTCACCCCCCCCCCTCCCCCTCCCAGTCACACATATTCTAGGTGTGCCCACTTATATGGTGGGCACTTCGCCAAGTGTGTAATGTGTCCGTGTGGGTGCTGGGGGACATGTGTAATCACCTGTTGTGTTTGCAGGGTCGATTCATTGCTCCTGGTCTTATGGCGGCTAAATTTGCATCTCTCATGCTATGATCATGTCTCCTCTTGGTTTCTCTCTGCAAGAGGGAGTGTCTTGCCTGCGTCATTTCACTGACGCAACTTAACTGTTGGTTAATGCCTGAAGTCCCTTAATTAAACCTAACGTCTATATGCAGGCAGGAGAGGTACTTTAAAAATTTTTATACCTGGAAAATTATAGTTCAAAATCTGCACACTGAAATTTCTCCCTACGAGAGAAAGAGGCTGTGCAGCGGTGCAAAACTTTCCAGTGAAGAGAAAGGGTGCAACGACCACACTGAGAGACATGTTACTAAATGTAACTGGCCAAGACTTGTCAACACCCTCCCTTCACAGTAACTATTTGCAGGTCTCCTAGCAATCTTCAAGGCAGAACTTGATGAGTTATTGAAAAAGCAGGTCAGCCATGCTAGATTGCATGCTGCTAACACCAGCGACTAAATCTGCGACCACGACCTTGTAGGTGTGATGAAAACGGGATGTGTTTACACATTGACCATCTCTGTACTGTTCACACTAAATACAAAAATCTCCGAAATTGACCTGAGGGAAAAAAACAAAAATTTAAGTCTGGGAAGGGAGTCAAATATGTAGGCGTGACAAGTCTGGATGAAGGTGAAAATTTTATACTATTAACAGAATAAACCGAGGAGCCAATCAGTGTGTTTTTTTTACACTGGCGCCGTTTGGCCCACTTACCAGGCTGCGTCTCACAACAGTGGGGACTACTTAATACAGGTACCTACTTATGCTAGATAAAAACGGGGACAGCAGCTTAAGAAAATAGGTCCCCCCAGGCTTGAACACGCGTCCCTCGGCTGTGAACCGAAGATTCTCTAAGTACGAAAATGTACGTATTTCGTTCACAATAAGTTACGCAGCCTCTGACGCACAAGTATTTCAGTTCTGTACCCGCAAGACATCTGTGCTCTACAATAATATAACTCTCAATGAACCTAAGAATAAATTTTAAACAAAATACTGACGGAAATTTGTTTATTTTAGATAACAACAATAAGTAGAGTGAATGCCTGTTGGTGTCTGGTTGATATTATGAATGTTAATGTCTGTGTTGATAATATAAAATTTTTGTGTCTGTGTTGATATTATGAATGTTAGTGTCTGTGTTGATAATTTTGAATGTTAGTGTCTGTGTTGATATTATGAATGTTAGTGTCTGTGTTGATATTATGAATGTTAGTGTCTGTGTTGATATTATGAATGTTAGTGTCTGTGTTGATAATATAAATTTGTTGTGTCTGTGTTGATAATATGAATGTTAATGTCTGTGTTGATAATATGAATGTTAGTGTCTGTGTTGTATTATGAATGTTAGTGTCTGTGTTGATAATATGAATGTTAGTGTCTGTGTTGATATTTATGAATGTTAGTGTCTGTGTTGATATTATGAATGTTAGTGTCTGTGTTGATAATATGAATGTTAGTGTCTGGGGTGATATTATGAATGTTAGTGTCTGTGTTGATAATATGAATGTTAGTGTCTGTGTTGATATTATAAATGTTGTGTCTGTGTTGTATTATGAATGTTAGTGTATGTGTTGATATTATGAATGTTAGTGTCTGTTGTGGATGTTATGAATGTGTTATAAATGACTGCTGGTCGCTACATGTGTGTGGTAAGAAACGCCCTGATGAAAAACTTGTCCAGTTACCTCTTGAAGACAAACAAATATTAGTTGGTAATCCCTTTATGTACGGAGGGAGGACACGAAGTGTCTGGCACTTCTGACACTTTTCGAGTTCTCTCTTTTACTCGTCGCGCCCCTGATGTTTAGTGGAGATATTTTGCACGTTTCCCAAGTCTTTTGTTGTCATACAGAGTGATTTCGTGTTCAGGAATGGAAGCAAAACGATCCAGGATTTTCCAGCTGTTTTTTTATTATGTACCTTTCTCGCCTACGTCCCAAGGAATACAGCTGAAGGAACTTCAAGCATTGTCAGGATTTTAAAAATGCTTCACAGAGCTCATGCGAGTAGTGAAAGTTCCCAGAAATCTCGTTTGCCTTGGAGAGGGCCGTTAGTATACAACGGTATTCTAGCCTTGAAAGTTTTTTGTAATCAGCCTTCCATTTTCCTTGTGGCTGTAATGTCAACATTGTTGTGATCCCAGAATGTGAGATCTTCTGACATCATTACTCCCAAGTCTCCCACATAGGACTTTCGCTCTACTGAATGGTTTAAAAGTTCGTACTGTTTCACCGTTACAGACTTTATTGCTACTATTCTTTCATAGCGGAGCAATTGAAACTTGTCCTTGTTAAATATGTCGTGGGAAAGATTACTGGGGCCTACATGGATGTCATGAATGATTACTGGTGCCTACATGATGTCATGAATGATTACTGGTGCCTAATGGATGGTCATGAATGATTACTGGTGCCTTTCATGGATGTCATGAATGACGTTAGCTATGTTAGACAATGTCAAGATCATACTTACAATGAAGGTATTCAGTAAAACAACATTCCAAGTCTGAAATATGAGATCTAGATTTTTTATAATTCTTGTCGCTGTTGTTGTTGCTTATATAATTTTTTTCATGATTGTTCTTTTTGTTTTATGTGATTTTTTATTATTATAATTATTGTGGTTATTATTATTGATGTAAATTTTTATTATTTTTATTTGTTTATTATTTGAGGTTTGCCTGTAATATCTTGGCCCGCATCTTTCCAGTTGGTGACTCGGCCTTGACTCCCTATCGCAGGAGTATTTTGACTGTCTTCCATGGCAAGAGGTGCAAGTACCTTTTCATCGTCTGGGACCAATTGTCCCAGGCCTAGCCCCATTCCCCGCCCTCTGAGCCGTAGGGAGAAGCAAGGCACCTTGGACTGCCAGAAACTCCGCCTCACTGTGCTCGAAGGGTGTGGGCAGCTAGGTAGGAGCAGACCATGCCAGGAGGTACAAAAACAGCAAGACTATATGATCCTTTTAGAGCCACACTCCAGCTCTGGGGCCCCAGCCCGAGCACTGGGGAAGCTCAGGGATGCCTCTTGCTACATTTGTGATTGCTGCTTGCTGCTTTATTTGTCTGTTGCACCCTCGATTATTATTTATGTTCTTGGGAAGCTCATTACATAGGATTCACACAATGCATTCAGGAATACGAGGATTACCTGAAGACTACCAGAAATAGGCTTGTTGGCTCCTCCCCTCTGCGGCCCAGCCTCAGACCAGGCTTTCTATACATTAATTTTTAAGGGGTGGACGGGTAAACCAGTGGAAGGCCTCGGTCAAATGAACTAAAAGCTCCAGTGGCGGGTTATATGACTAAGACCCGCGTCATGAAACACATGTTCTTTTTTTCCGACGAAATCGTACCTAACTTAACGTAACCAGGCTTCCTGGATACTTGCCTGACTGGACCAGGTTGCTGGTACCAGCCACACGCAGATAACGTATGCATTACAACCTAACTGATCAATAACTGACATGAGGAGACAAGTATGAGTTTGTTGGTAATTACTCTTACTCATTAAGGGAAATTGTTGAAGTTTTTTTCCATCATTTACTTATCGCACTCCTGGTTTTCATTGGAAGTATTCTGCACTATCTGCCAACCTCTTGCTTTACAAAGTAACTTCATCAGGCAGGTTTGAATCAATCCCTCCAGAAATTTCATGTGTAAATTGATACGTATCTTTCTCGCCTACATTCCAAGGAGTACAGGCTAAGGGACCCCAAGCACTTTGAGTTTAAATCAAGTGCTTGACTAAATATATATAAATACTGACGAGGGCCATTAGTATACAGCAATATTCCAGCCTAGAGAAAACATTTTACTAGAAGTGAATCATAATTGGCTTGAGATCTGTTGTTTTGAAAAGTTCGTGCTATTCACCATTTATTTCTTAGCAGATGTGATAATATTGCTACGATCCCGGAAGTGAGTCTGTGACTTTACTGGATGATTTGAGTTTGTGTTGTACCCCAAATCAGTCTATATTGACTCATTTTTTCCATATCAAATAACTGAAATTTTTTCCTCATAGAGTATCACATTGGTTGTCAGTGGCCAATAATAATAATAATTCTATTTTAGCATGATATAATGTTTGTACAGAGATGGGTGGAATTTAGTTGTGTATGGAGAAGGCCCATAACTTTGTCATATTGCAGGTTTAATGAGTCCTCGGTGGATACCACTTGATACAAATTACAGTATTTGTCTGCCTATATCAGATACAAAAGTGAGGGAAAAAGAAGTGGTGCGAGTAATGTGCCTTTTAATACAGTTTTTTCACTGTGGCAGCCCCTTATTCAATCTTTGTTTCTATAGCTCTTTGGGGTTTCCCTTTGTTATGAGATAAATATCCATCTACACACTTTCCCAGCTCTTCCTTTTGCACTCATTTTGTGCGCAATCACACTATGGTCGCAATTCTCCAAGGGGTTTTGTAAAATCCGTGTACTACATCAACAGTTGCTTGTCTTCCAGTGCATACAAGACCATGTCATAAAAGGTTCAGCAATTGCGAAGGCAATATCAACTCTAAACCCATGTTGCTCTGAATTGTTCAACTGATGTGATTTCCATGTGACAGTTTACTTCCTAATTAGAGTTTTAATGATTTTGATATTGTTCAACATTAGTGTTATTGATCTGTAGGTTATGCAATTGTTTTTGTGGAGTATGACTGTGTTGGTAGTGAGACTGTTGTGTTCACCGAGTATTAAGTATTCGAGGCACACAATACTTGCCACATGTCGTTGTAGCTGTGTACTGGTGGGAGTACGGACATCTCTTAGCACCACCACACAGCGGTTGCGTGTGACCCCCACTTGGGCTGAAATTACCAGAGACCTCTATGGCGTTTGACCTTTTCAAAAGAGTTGATCAGCTGAATGCAGCAGAATGACCAAACTGGTTTCAGCCACACAGTAGTTACATTCCAATGAGATCTCAGCCCTTTGGTGTGGTTGTTTTATTTTGGGTAAATAGAGCTAGTGACACCTTACGCCGTACCGAGCTCCCTTTTGTGTGGTTCATTATCATTTACTATTCTAGCTTGTTGTAAAATTCTTGAACACTGTACATAGTGTGCTTATTTATTTTAAAAAATATATATATACAGAAGATGAGTTAATCAGTTCCTAAGCCTTGGAGTTAATGAAGGTACCGTACTTTTGAAAAATCTAAGGAGCAGGCACGAAGCTTGGCGCTTATATGCCGGCGTCAAGTGAAGGTTTAGTTATGACCAAAGCTTTGGTAAAAAGGGGAAGGAAGAAGGATGGTTAAGGATGGAAATATGGGAAAAAAGGTGGGTGGAGGGAAGGAGGGGAGGTGGGGTAACAAAAGTAAATATCCTAACCACTTTGATGCATTTTATACAAGTGTGTGTGTAGTGTTAATCATGAATTCATGAAATTCATAGAATGGGATATACCACCCTACCATCAGCTTCACACACTTATACCAGCTGTAAAAATACATGACGCTGGGTTGGTAGGAGTATACTTTTTTTGGAGATGGTGGTTGCAGGGAGCTTGATGTAGGTCGGCTGCTTTCTGGAGTTGCTGGTCAGCTGAGGTGTTTCCGAGGTGGTGTCCTGCTGTAGTAGGTTTGAAGATGTTACATGGTTTAAATGTAAGTGTTAATTAGTTAGAAGTAAAGTCTCCATAAATTGTGGTGGTTTTATCCTTATTGGACATAGAGAGGTTCTGTTGGTACTCAATCTTCTATATCTGCAGGGAGGTCACTCAGGATCTTTGGTCCATGGAAATTCTCTGTGTGGATGAAGCGTCAGACTCTTTGTTGGAGGGTCATCCTATGGGTTCTGTGGGGAGGTGTGTTGATGATGTAATCGGTGGTGTTTGTTGGTTGGGGAGGGTTTTCTCTGTCAGGTAAATATAGTTCTTGCATGTCGTATTGTTGTCTCTTCTCTATCTAGCCTGACATTTATTGTATCTCTCCCCTGTTGGGTGTGTAGATCTTCCATCCTGATTCTGTCTCTCCGCCTTTGCCTGTGATAAAGCGGAGTGTTCTGTTCTGGATTCTTTGTAGCTGTAACATCTGGATTTCATTGTTAGTGACATGGGCATACAAGGATATTCGATAGTAGGTCTTATCATCATCCTGTACAGGTGTTTCTTGATGGAAGGAGCTTGATTAAACCTGTATAGTTAGCTTAGGTGGGCTTTAGCCTAAGTTCATCCCTTTTTGGAGACGTGAGATGTGGAGTGGAGTATTTGTCGATCTCATATCCCAGGATCTTGTTTGGGTTTCTGATATTAATAAGTGTACCTCTCATGGAGATACCCCTTTTGTTTTTCTATAGCTGTTGCAAAGCATCCGATGGTGCTGATGAGGACTTTATCTGGATTGGTCGTGATTCTCCATTTCTTCTCCCAGTTAGCTGTTCTTCGTAGTTCCGCATGAAGGACATGCAGCAGTCTTCCGCGGAGGAAGGGCGTTGAAGAGACGGGGACCTCTGATACTCATCGCATTCTTTTTTAGTGTACATGTCGCGTCCCTGCTTTTCAGTAGAGGTATTTTACACAATCTGCCAATTGTATTACAAGCAACAGAAAGATCGTGAATAGGATCTCCATAGGCCATCAACTAAACTCTCGATAAGTCCCTCTATATTTTATCGCATAGTTATAAAACATAATGGAGAACCATTAATAGCGATATTAAATTGTGAAGATAAATGTTGGAAGGTGGTAGCAGTAAAGTGTGAGGCAAAATAGTAATATCTTGGGTTTCAGTGTTTACGGAGGAAGGAGAGGTATTGTGGCCCTTGATGTTCCTGGCAGCCACACTAAGACCCTAAAGTCCATGACCGTGCTACAGACTACTAGATGACTGTGCCAAAGACCCTCAAACAACTGTGCCACAGATTTACCAGGCGACTGTGCCACAAACTACCAGATGGACTGTGCTGTGGAGAAATTTTCTCCAACAGGGGGCGGCTACCACTCTCTCTTAAAAGACTGCAATCCTTCTCTTAAGAGGCTGCAACCCTTATCTTAAGGGGGTTTTGCCCCTCTCACTCGTCTTGACATCTGGAGACCAGATGTGAAACAAGGATGTTTCGAAGATCAAATCTGTACACCGAAGCAAACAGCTCTCATTTGCATGTGATCCTCACCAAGCAGAATTAGACTGCACTGGTCATGAAATGCATAAACCAGACTTGGACGTGACCAAGACCTCTTCGTCTCCTGCGAGAGAATCTGTGATATAATATAACTAGTAATATAATATAACCAGTGGCATTACACTCAGTAACCCACACCTCGGAGTCAAGGAATCTGCAATCTTTGAATCAGTTAAGTTGTCAGAGATGGCACTTATGCCCTAAAATCTGGAACACCCTACCTGAAAATTCCAAAATGCAGACACATTCATCACCTTCAAAACTACATCAGAAAACATCTTATCTCCCTGATACACCCTGTCAACTAATAATACGAATACCACCTGGTGGTTCACACTTACACTCACTCAACCCATTTGACATAACAGAAATATCAATCTCAATCTCAAAATAATGAATCTTAACTAGTCATAAGTTGGCCTGTGATACTCCAATACTGAAACTACGTATAATGCCAAAACAAAAGCATTCACATTGCTAAACTCACAACTAGTATTTAGTCACTTAGCCATAATACCAACTTATCTCATTAATTTTGTAACATTTTAAACCTAAGATTTAATATAAGTCTGCCCGAAATGCCTAGCCATGCTAGGCGTTCTAGTGGTACACTCTGTAATTATTATTTTACTACATGTAAACCACACAATAACCAAATTCTGTAAACTCAGCTTTGTAATACTTATAGAGAATAAAGTTTGAATGAATTGAATAGAATGTCAGCAGAAATTCGACTGTAAATAGAGGTAACTGGGGGCTTCAAGAGCTAGATTGCAATTGCTATCATGATGAATGAAATCAACCAGTCACAATGTAGCGAGTGAACAAATGTCACCAGCTAGGCCATGCTGAATTAAAACATGGAACTATTCATGGTTGTATCCTTGTGTATTTGTAAAACTCGAGTCGTACCTAGCAATATCCAGGAAGAACTGTGGAAAAGATAACACAAAGACGACCATGCCACAGACGACCAGACGACCATGCCACAGACTACCAGACGACCATGCCACAGAATACCAGATGCCTGTACCACAGACTACCAGACGACCGTGCCACAAACTACCAAATAACTGCGAAACAGACTACCAGACAATCGTGCCACAGACTACCAGTTGACTGTGTCACACACTACCAGACGAACTTGCCACAGACTGACAGTTGACCATGCCCTAGACTACCAGTTGACCGTGCCACAGACTACCAGTTGACCGTGCCACAGACTACCAGTTGACCGTGCCACAGACTACCAGACGACCGTGCCACAGACTACCAGACGACCGTGCCACAGACTACCAGACGACCGTGCCACAGACTACCAGACGACGTGATACACACACTACCAGACGTTTCCATATTTCTCGATAACACAATTTTAGAAAAATCATTGTATCAACTAGATTGTTTTATAACACTGTCTTGTAAGATACAATGAAAACTGTGATAGGTCTGAGGCAGGGATGTAACTGTTTTCCACACTCCTCATCAATTACCCATAGCATCCCATACCCCATAACCAACACAGAGTTAGACAGTTGTCAAAATGTCCACAGACGAAATTTGTGAGGAATGTGAAGGAAGTTTTACCATATTGAAAGAAGCATCCTTTGTGGGATGTGCTGGAAAAAAATTCACGTATCCTATGCAGGCGTCACAATCAGACTTATCACACAAATGCTGTGACGGTAAATGTATCTGGTTCTGTGGACATGTAAACAAGTCTGGATATACATAATAGATGCCATGGAAATGTATTAACAAGGAGCAAACAAAATCCTTCTTAGAGACCCTAGAAGGAAATAAAGACTGATGACATACTACATAGTTAATGAAAGGACAGAAACCACGCACAGAACAGTGTAGAGAATAGGTTTAGTTATGCACAATGAAGAAACACACACAAAAACATTTCTTAAACTAGAAAGACAAAAACTGTAAAACAATAAATACACGAAGAGAAGGATAGACAGAAAAATTCAGTAAATACTGAATCAAAGCAGGATAGCCAAGAAAACTCAGAGCAGGATAACCAGAAAGCGTAAGAAACAATGAAGTAAGCAAAAGTGCGTATCACAGAAAAAAGACAGAATAGAGAGAATGCGTAGATACAGTTCACGAGACACCTGCAACTATGTGATAGTATTGTAGGTGCCTACGTATCAGAAAGTGTTCCAGTAAGGATGAGTGCTGCTTCAGTAGAGTGCCGTATTTAAAGTCAAGGATGCGTAAATCACTGTTGGTAACCATGTTATGATGTAAGTTGCACAAAATTATATATATATATATATATATATATATATATATATATTATATATATATATATATATCATATATATATATATATATACGTAACGACACAGAACCATGTATCAAAAGGCCGAACATATAGTAAACTATATAAATATATAAAAACGAGGGTAAGAAATACCATCTAAGAAAAAAAGAAATCCAGTGCGAGAACAGAGAGAATACAGAGACACACTGCAACAGACACCGGGAACCTGTTCCACACACACACACACACACACACACACACACACACACACACACACCAGAGCCAAACATACAACAGTGCTGGGCAGACCAGAAACATGTACACCAAGAATCATGTCACAAGAAGGTACAGTACCAGTGGTACTAGCAAACAAAATCGACACTAAGCAAAAAACATCCAAAATGGTAATACCACCTCCTTCTTTTGCTACCATTCAGAGTACAAAAAAAATGATAAAGGCAGCTATGGTAGTGGGCTGTTTACGAAAGTAAATGCTATGTTTGGAAGCATTTACAGAAACATACGAGGGATGTTTTGCATAGTGACATAATAAAAAATTATAGCATTTATTAGATTTGATAGAATAAGTAGATCACAGAAAGGCGTAGAACTATATTAAAAGGCATAGTTTGTTGTAGAGAACTGTCGAATTTATCAAAATGATACAATGGAAGTTGTAGGTATTAAAGTGGAAGACAGATCTAGTAATTATCATTGTTATAAACAAAAATAAAAAACAAAACAAACAAAAAAATACTGTCAACAATGACTGAGGATTTCTTAGATGAGATAAGGAAAATTTATAGTTACCTTAAAAATCTTGAAAATCCCACTATTCTCTTCGGAGATCTCAACTTTTTAAATTGTATCAGAAATATGTCCTGGAAGCAGGCTAGTTTAACACGTACATACCAGACAGCTAATAGAGCTTTGTGAAAAGTTGCCTTGAGCCAACAGAATCACAGAAGCCACTAAAAATGAAAATATGGTAGATCTGATCATGATGAACAACGAGAGAGATTACCGAGACTGAAACATGAGAGGAAAAATAAGCCGTCCACAATATTTCACAGCAATCCCAAGTAATGGTCCAGTTTCACTACCTGTGAAATTAGACCATTATTCACTTCAGATTCATACACTGACAATGAAAACGAAAAGGGCGACTTTCTAAAATATTAGTATGAAGCAATGTTCAGCAATCCACTAAACCAAAGCATGGTGGAGAATGTAGATTTTTTTATTATCTCCGAAGGCCATGTAGATCATCAAATCCTGCAGAATTCACAGAAAGAAATTGAAAACATTGCTGCTTATACAGCACCTGGACCGGATTCGTGGATTTCTTATTTATAAAGAATAGCAAAATATCACTAGCACGAGCACTCAGAATCCTCTGAAGATCTTAGATCTAGGTGAAACCCCGGAGACCTTTATAGAGTGTAGACATAGACAAAGGCAGCAGACCGCTGGCAAAAAATTGACAAACCTGTATCTATCTCTAAAATCGATCATCATAAGTCTTTGAAATAGGGATGAGACGCTAAGTTACAAACCTAACACGCATTTAGAGCGGAAAGAATCATGTCTGTCGCAACTGCTAAACCATTATGTCAAGATTATGGAAGCGTTGGAAGAAACTAAATTGAGATGTGGTGTGCACAGATTTTGCAAAGGCGTTTTGCAATGTGATCATGGAGTGATTACAAACGAAATAATGTAGGCATTTAAATATTGAACTTCCTGATAAATAGAACACAAAGAGTAGTAGCAGTAAACACAGCAAAATCTAGCATAAGCAATGAAAAAAGTTACCAGAGACACGGTCTTCCTGGCGTCATTACTGTGTTTATTCTCATAGCGGAAAGAGACAAAAATGTTCTCAATAGTTCCGCATCATGTACGAACAATGGCAATATTTGCATAAAAATCACCTCTGTAGAAGACACTGAAAACTGCAAGAAGTCTTCCAGTGTAGAAATAACATCACTTTCGATGATGACACGTTCCAACTGCTGCTTAGATTTCCAAATAATGAAGAACTCAGAGATGGGATAAAAAGGCATAATACCGTGACTAGAACAATACACAAGTAACTCGCACATAGAAGAATGAATCTTAGGACAAAGTTTCGGTCCGACTTAAACCATGAACTAGTCACATAGAAGCCGTCTTGTTGAAGCGTCTCTTATACACAACTTTCCTAATATGAATCTTAGTCGTGGCTTTGTCTCTGTAGATGCCTTCCCTTCTCATCACATTGTCAAATGTTCCAGACTTCAGAACACTCGTGACTTGACTGATCTTTGTCCTCCTCTCCTTTCCTATATTTACTTTGCCTTTCCTTTCTTCGTCTAGGTGAGTTCTGTCCAAAAAGTTTTCCTCTGCATTTTTGGTGCCACACTCGTGAGAGATTAGCTCTCCTGCAGTGCTCTTTTCTTTTTACACTGGAATACATACACTTGTTCTTAGACTATCTTTACTATTTCTACTATTACTACTACTACTACTACTACTACTAATGTCTTATTAACACTCCAGTCTCTGAATCTTGTGTCACTACTTCTTATTACCGTCTATGCCACTATTGCACTACTTATACTACCACTACTACCCCATTACTCCCTGTACCACTACTTCTATCATTATACTACCACTACTATCACCATTACTCCCTGTACCACTACTTCTATCATTATACTACCACTACTATCACCATTACTCCCTGTACCACTACTTCTATCATTATACTACCGCTACTACCACCATTACTCCCTGTACCACTACTTCTATCATTGGTTTAGAAAGACACGTAAGCAAACACTATAACATATTTATTAGAAACGTTCGGTCCTGGGACCTTGATCACTTCTAACATACAGAGGTAGAAAGACATTATATATATAGGCGGAGAGTGAGATGTGACGTACGTGACCTGAGGAATGTCATAAGAACATAAGAATGGAGGAACACTGTAGAAGGTCTACTGGCCCATGCGAGGCAGGTCCTTATCAAAACAACCTTACCTATGATGAGGACGGGTAGACGATGAAATCATGTGACTCCTGTGTTGTTGGGTTGGTGCTGCTGAAGTATCATGTATGCCAATGTTTCTGAAATTTTGTAGCTTCCAGTGGTTGCGTTCTATAGTGTCGGTGACGGCGATTAGTGAGGCTTCTAGGCACCGTCGGCGTCTGAGGTCTGGTTCGGTGAGAACGAGTTGTGCCTCGTTCCAGTTCATCAATGCCCCGTGGAGTCTCTGTGGAGGACACAGGCGTAACTTACATCGTCTCTGTTAGAGGCATTTCGATGCTCATTCAGGCGGACTGCAAGATCTCTGCCTGTCTCGCCTACATATTTCTTAGGACAGGACCCACAGGGGATAGTGTAGACGCCTGCTGTAGAAGTTAGAGGTGTGGGGCTGCGTTTCGTAGTGAGGTCTTTGATAGATGATGTGTTTATGGTGGAAACGTTGATGTTACTCATAGCAAGTGCCCGGCGAGTATTCGTGGCAAACATCGCCACATGGGAGCACTATGAACTGTTTAGGGGGCTGTTCCATGGGCGGTTTTGTTGAGGATAGCTTGTGCCTTGAGTCTGCAATCTCGGATGAAGAAAGATTGAACTGAAGACGTGTAAAGGCTTGTGTTATGTAAGTGCATTCTTCTTCTAGAAAACAAGGGCTGGAGATGCGAAGAGCTCTCAAGAAGAAGCCAATGAGGGCTCCTTTCTTAGTGCGGGGTGTCTTGGTGTGAATTAAGTGTATAAGATCGTCCTTGTTACGACACCGTACTGGGTAAGATACGTTGATAATATATTTGGTTTTCTATCCGAGACGTCTCAATATCCAGGCCCCTTTTCAACAAGATCAATGCAGTTGAACCATCTATAAAGTTTTTCACTTGAACTCGAAAATGATGGCAAAACTTCCCTTTCCTCGACGTTCTACTGTGCAGATTCCGACAGTG
>NW_026510429.1:0-7500 GCF_026875155.1 Cherax quadricarinatus | reverse complement strand
AAAATCACTCGACCTTGGGTGGCCGGAACAGCACGGGCAGCGTTGGTTCATACAGCATTTTGGTAAAGGACGGAAAATTTACTCGGTTTAACTGACGCTGAATTTTCCTGATTTCAAGTAGTAAAGCCCCACAGTGGGGGCATATACAGTTTCCCCAGTAAATACGTAAACCTTCAAATTGAACAGCGCGCTTTGGTCAACCCTGGTGGATTTTTGTGAGACAGCAAACCCAAAGCTTTTCCCCAGCTGGTAAAAAGCGAGTGGTGTCTCTAACTTTGAGGAGCTGGGCGCTTATTCTGATTGAAAAACCTCTGGAGTCTGTGGGACCAGGGGTTTTCGTGTTTTTCCAGGATCGTGTTTTTAACCACTGCTTTTGGAGGCGGCCAGGTTGCTGTCCCTTTCGAAAAAAACCGCCCTTGTCCGAGCGGCCCGTCTCTCTTTTAAACAGCGGCGTGAGCAGAGATCGACAACTTGGGGAGAATGAAGTCCCAGCCGGGGGGAGAGCGTCTACGTCATCCAACCAAGTCCCCTGGGGCCACGTTTCTCACATGGTCCCCCTGCGGAGAGGCAAACTACTTAGGGAGCATCTCGACAACAATACCCAGAGGGGCCCCAGCCAGAACGACACCCTTGAAACTTATCGGGGAGAAAAGGGCAACCCTGTCTCTGCTTCAGGTGCAAAAAGTATACATCAGTTCCAATGCCCCAAAACCTCAACCATCGGGAAAATCCTAAATCCCTAGACTTTCCCCCCAGAGAAGTAAAAAAAGGTATGGCCCCTTTTATCCCGAAAGTCTTATTTCCCTTGGGGAAAACTAAAAACCAACAAAAAAAAAATCCCTTTAGAGATATGGACTATTGCCACTTGTCGAGAAGGAATTACCCCTTTCAAAAATACTCTTTGAATTCCCGTTTTATTGGAAGCTTTTTGGAGGAGCATTTTTTCCCGTTCCTTTGAAAAAAATTTTATGTACATGAAAATATTACAGGGGTATTGATGTGGGGGGTCTAAAAAGGTTTTTCCCATGAAAATGCCATGTTATTACTGGGTAATAAATTACTATGTTACTGTGTCCTGAACCATAATGATTAATGCTTCCCAGTGTTGGCCATAACTCGGGAAACATCCCAAGGGGTTGTCTGGGGAGAATGTTGCCCTACCCTTGGGACGACCCCCGATCTGGGAAAATACCCACGTTGTTTATGAGACCCCGGGCCCGGAGTCTCGAAATCAAGTGAAAGACCCCGTCAACCCTTCCTTTTTCCCAGGTTGCAGGATTCCCAATGTCTTTTTTCCATCCCCCGAGGGACTGCCTTTCCCGGGGAAGGAACAACGAAGGCCCTTCTTTAAAATTTCGCTTTCAGGCAGCCATGGGTAAATCCCTTTGGGTCTCCAGTCAAGTAGAAGTTAAAAATGATTTTTTGGTTTTGCCTGAGATGGTAAGGAGATAGAGACCCGGCAATTATACGACGGTTATGGTTCCAAACCCAAGTTAGCCCTCAATATTAAATATATCATAATACGTCATCAGGAGGTCCTTAGGATTCCAAAAAAACCCTTTTATAGAATCACAAAAGAATTTTTTTGGCAAAATTAAAGAAAGAGTGAAGAAACATATTAGGGTTGCCCAAATGTCAGCAAGTTGGAAAACCCGGACATTTCCCTTAAACTGCACCCCAACCCCTTTCCCGCTGAGGAGAACCCTTTTTAGATTTAATTAAAGATTGTGTAGGTCCCCTACCTAAGTCAAAGTCGGGGAAAACAGTATTTATTTTCAATTATGGATAAAGTAACCAGTACCTAAGGCCCAATGCTAGTATCAATTAAAGCTATTTCAAAGGGTTTAAAAAAATTTTTTTTTTTGGTTCCAAAACTATACAAAGTGATCAAGGTACAACTTCATGCCAAAATTTTTGGGAAATAAATTTAGGGTTTTTTAAACACCTTACCCTCCAACCCCCAGTTCCCCCCAAAAACCCTTAAAAAATTCCCCCAAAAAAATTAAAAAAAATTGGGGAATTTTTCTTTTCCCTTTTCCCACAGATTTGGTGAAAACCCTTCGTTGGTTTTGAAAGGGCTTTTCAAGGGTTTCGGGTTTCCGTTTAGGATTTTGGGGAAAAAAGAGGCCTTTCCTCAAAAAGGTGGTGGGAGGAGTAAACCCCGCACCTAAAAGCTTTAATTAAATCCGGGGTTTGCAGGTAACAAAAGGGGTCAAAAAAGAAAGGGTTGCAAAATACTTCCCCCTTACAGGAACATGGTGAAAAGGAATATCTGGAATTGGAAAACTATTTTGGGGCCTTCAAAAAAAATTAAATTTAAATTTGGGGTTGCTCCCCGATAAGCCTAAAAAAAATTACCCTTTTTCAAAAAAGGGGGTTTTAAAACCAATGCCCCTAATCTTGTCCCCTACCCCTAGGGATCACCTTTGATTTATTCTGAAATTTAAACAACCTTTAAACTGCCCCTAAGGTCCTACCCCTTAAATTTTCGAAATCGAAAAAATTTTAAAGGGTTTTTTTTTGGGGGGGGGGGGGGGGGGGGGGGGGGGGGGGGAAAAACAAAAATAAAAAAATCCCCCAAACCCCCTAAAGCAATACCAAACAAAGAGACTTTTTAAACATGGGTTTTTTGGAGGGGTCATCTAGTCCATGGGGTCACCCTGCATCCAGTAAAAAAGGCTGATGGAGGGTTTCGTATGGCACAGGGTACCCTAAAGTGAACGAGGTCACAATACAGAGCTTACCCTCTTCCTCGTCTGGATGCGTAATTGACTTTGTGGGTAAAGGTTTCTTTTGTGTCCAAATTAGATCTCCTTAAAGGTTACATCAGGTACCCTTTTCAGTAAGGGGAAGGAAACTCTGCCTTCGTAAAATTTCCCGGAGGTCATTATCAGTATCAGTTACCCCCTTCGGAAAAAAATTCCCCTCTTCATTCCAGAAACTCGTCCTAGGGTATTAAAGGACTTGAAGGACGGCACATACCCAGAGATTTGTTGTGGTGTCGATACTTTGGGGCCCAAAAAAAAAACCAATTAATTTTTAATTTTTTTAAACTTTTTGGGAAAACCCAAATTTAAAAAAAAATATTTTTTGAAAATTAAATTTTCTAAAGGCCCATTGGGGAAAAAATTTTTAGGTAAATTTGGGGTAATTTCCAAAATTGTAAATTTTTTCATTAAAATTAAAAGTTCCCTTTTGGAAAACCTTTAACGTTTTAGGGAAGGGTTTTGGTTCTGAAAAATTTTTTTCAAAATTTTCCCCCTTTACCCTTTCCCGATAAAAATTCCCCTTTTTTGGGCGGAAAATTTTTAAAAGAAAAAAATTTTCCCTGCACCCTTCCTTTCCGCCTCAAAAATTTTTAACAGGGGAGCTTTATTTGGGGGGGCCCCGGCTTTAAAAATGGGAAAAAATGAGAAAAGCAAATTTTCAGAAATTCAGCACCGGGAAACACTCCCCATGAAAAAAACCCTGCGTGGAATGGCTTTTAGCATTTTTGTTTTTTTGGGCCAGAAAGGTTCCCGCCTGTCCCAAAGTTAGTTTTTTTAATAAATTAAAACCTTTCGGGCCTTACCCTAAAAATTGGGTTTTTTTTGCGGAAAAAAAATGGTTTTGGGGATCTTTGCAAAAGTTGTTTATTTTTTATTTAGGTTGGTGTTTTTTTCCCCCCAACCTTTTTTTTTTTCCCGAGTGGGGGTTTTTTTTTTGGGGGGGGAGCGGCCCCCCCTTTTTTTGGGCCAGTACCCCTGGGTTTTCGCTTTAACCCAATTTGGGTTTTTTTTGGCATAAAAACTACTTATTGGGGGAAATTTTGGGGGTTTCCCAAGGCCAGGGCAGGGTTATGGGGGGGACTTTTCCCAGGGCCCTTTTGGGGTGGGGGTGGGAAGAAAATCGTAATTTATGGGATACCCCCTCTTTTCGGCTTCTCCCCCAACCGGAACCGGTTGCTAAATTGTGTTTTTGGGCCCTCTTAAAGTGACCCTTTTACCAAAAAAGAAGGGGGTTAAATGGGAGGTTATTTTAACCCTCTCCCGTTTTGCTCCCTTAATGGGAAACACCTTGATCTTTGGTTTATTTTTTTAGTGGGTGCTTATATTCCTGTAATTGAAATTTTTTAATTTGGGAAAATAATAAATTTTTACTTTTTATTTATTTAACTAAAAAAACAAAATTTGAAACTATTTTTAAATAATTTTTGGGTTGGCTTTAAAAAAAAATTTTCCTTTTTTAAAATATTATATTTTCTAAAATTTTTTTGGGGCAAAAATTTTAAATTTTTATTTTTTAAAAAAAAATTTTTTTAAAAACGTATAAAAAATTTTAGAAAAGACTTAATTTTAAATGATTTTCTTGCTAATTGACCATTTTACTATTCGGCACGACATATATTATTTTTTTTTTATTAATATATATATTTGGGCCCGAAAAGGTAAAACTTGCGATTTTGGTTTAACAGCAACGCCTTGCCAAATAGTCAAGCAAAAATTTATGTATTATTTTTTCGCAAAAATAATTTAAAACCTAACGAAAAAATATATTTCATTTTTTTTTAATTAAATTAATGTAAACTTATCAAAATATATTTATTTGGGATTGGGAAAATTAAATTGAGCTTATAATAAGGTTAGGCAAGTTTTTTAAGGTTCTTTTTGGTGCAAAATTATTAATTTTTAATTAACATTACGAAAAAGTACATCTTTAAATTTTAAAAGAGAAAATTTTAGATGGGACTAATTTTTAAAAGGGTTCTTGCTAATGCCCAAATTTTTTAATTTGGGCACGAATACAACACACATACACTCTTATTTCCCTTGAGTTACGATATTTATCTATTCTTAACTCAAACCAAAAATTTTTGGGTTTTTTTTGTGTTCCATGCAAGGCCCCAAAAGGGCATCTTTTACTTCCCGGGGTGTGGTGGTGGTGGTGGTTATGGTGGGGTGGTTGTGGCGGTTGTGGTGGTGGTGGTTGTGGCTTGTGGTGGCGGTGGTTGTGGGGGGTGGTGGTGGTGGGTGGGGTGAGGGATGCGGTGGTGCGGTGGTGACGTGGGACGGTGGTGACGGTGGGGCGGGGTGGGGTTTGGGGTGGGATAGTTCAGTGTGAGATAGGTTGGGGAGGAAATTGGGTTGGAAAAGTCCCTTTACTACTGATCTTGGAAAAAAAACTGCCCGGGGGTTGATTGTTTAGTTGTTTGTTCTCGGGTTTTACAAATCATTGAACAATTCTTTGGAAGCTATGAAGGGAAAATTATTTTTTTTAATTGTTTGGTGCTTTATTATAATTCTTTACACAATTTCCCAAAAATAAAACAAGCCCAAATTTCTGCAGCGTAAATTTTTCCCCCATTTTTCTTCTCTGCTGTCCTGCTTATTGACTTCCCCTAATTTTCTATAGCTTTTTGTTTTTCCCTCCTGCCCCTGTTTTGAATTAACTCCTTCCCTCATCTTTATCAACCTACAACCCATTACCTTTCTCCAGCAACAATTTCCTGGTTTATATCCCGCCACCGAAAGCCCAAGTTTTCCAGGTGCGTAAGGATCCCAGTGGAAAATTTATTCCAGGATTTCCTATAAGCCTTACATAATTAAGATATTTATTTCCAGAATTTCTTTAGGGGTAACTCTGTCCCTGAAGTTTCGCAAAGCATTGGTAAAAATGGCCCTTTAACCTGCGTCAGTTGTGGGTATAGGCTCCCATCTAATAGTGTCTGGGGGGAGGAATTTAACTGTAACAAAATTAAATTTCTTCCCGAGATTGGTACGTTATGGATCAGTTTGGTGCATTTCCCCAAAAGTAAGCTATCTTTATCGCAAAAATACCCAGGCAAATTGGGCCTCCCCTCTGGAAAATGTTCCCTGAAGGGTTACTCACTGAGTAACTATGAAACAAATGAAACTAAAAAGTTTCAGCAGCTTATTCATCAGCACAAAGTTCCTGAACACTTTTAATATTGGCCCTTTTCATTAAACTTTCACCCCCCCCCATCCCTTTTTCTAGCTTTAAAATCACGA
Organism: Cherax quadricarinatus; assembly: GCF_026875155.1. Taxonomy (NCBI): domain Eukaryota; kingdom Metazoa; phylum Arthropoda; class Malacostraca; order Decapoda; family Parastacidae; genus Cherax; species Cherax quadricarinatus. The sequence goes on along the minus strand of NW_026510429.1, from coordinate 1,492 downwards.
TGTGGAGCAGTACTTGTGGGTAAACGATATTTTAAATCAACGTAAAATTGTCTTGCACACTCAGACATAACTTGTAGAACACTATCTCTCTTCATCTCCTCACTTATCAACAGTAACAAGCCTTCCTCTTATCAACAACAACAGTATTAACATCTCCAAGATAATTTCTCAGCCTCTTTTCGCTAGCTTAGATTCGTCAGCTACTTTAATTAATATTCATAAAATTTTGGTTAGATTGATAACAGAGATCGTTGATTTTGAAAAGCCATTCTTACGCACCACTGCACTAATTCTAACTCACTCATCATGATTTTCACAATTTCTTGCATGATCTTTAGACAAATTCCCTGTTTACTGCGCACTTTATGGGTCATGATGACTTGGCATTACAAAAGAGGGTCTAATTAAACCACAAACGCTGTTATGAAGGCTAAATAATCCAGAGTTGTTTTGGTCAACGCACTCGGTAGCTTCAAACTGAAAAAGATAAATTGTACTACAGACTTTGTTATTGGCTGAGATGTTACCGTACAGACATTCAATCCCATTGCTTATTGACTTCTAAGCCATCGCCACCCCCATCCCTCTCCTATTGGCTCAAACGCTGCCCAAGAGGCAAGGCACTGTTTCACTGGTTGGTTAAGGCCAATCCACACAGAAACTGCCTCTCCTATTGCTCAGAAACTGCCCAGGAGGCAATAAACCACGTCGCTGGGTGGCAGAGACCAACCCACGCGTGCTGACCATCATATACATAAAGGACACAAAGGCATAATTCCGCGACTGGAACAATACACATATTGCCCGCACATAGGAGAAGGAAACTTTATTACGAGGTTTCGATCCGACTTGGATCGTTAACTAGTCACACTAGTTAATGGTCCAAGTCGGGTTATTTGTGCATCATATACATGTCAAATCTCAAATTTTTAGCGACTCAAAACTAAATTCCTCTCTTAAGGTAAATCGTAACTTAGAATTGTCGTAAATGAAAAATCTCTGGTCTTTCTGCCTCAAGTGTGGTTAGTTTTAGCTCCTCTAGCCTCTCCTCATAGTTCAAACATCTCAGTTCTGGGATAGTTTCCAGCTTTTTTACATGCTTTACCAGATGGGAGTTCCATACTGACCCTACATATTCCAAGATGGTATTGACATGTGTCGTGTATAAGGTCGTGCATGTCTCCGTGTTGATGTTCCTGAAAGCCACTCGTAAATTTGCCAGTGGTTATTAGGTTGGTGTGCGCCTCGGGTGAAATGTTCGAATAATGCTTACCCCGAGGTCCTTGTTTTCTAAGAAGTGCAGTCTTTTTTGCCCGAGGCGGTGCACTGTTTCTGGACGGCTTTGCATTACACCGTTTTTCATAATTTTGTACTTTCTGGGGTTAAATTCCAATAGCCACCTGATAGACCAATTATCAACTTGTCCAGATCAATTTGTAGTATTCCTGGTTACTCCCGTTTGTATTTGCTTCGCAGTTTTTGCAATTTCCCT
>NW_026510428.1:0-14551 GCF_026875155.1 Cherax quadricarinatus | reverse complement strand
GTTAAAATTTCATGAACTAATTTCAATTAATAATCTATCTTTTAGAAAGGTCTGGGTAACAAAATAGTTATTTTTCATAAGTGACATGATTACCAGACAAATGGCAAAGGAAAGATTTGGTAAAAAGTTTTATTTTAAAGCTAGGAGTTTTGGGGTGGGGGCCCCGTACCGAGTCAGAGCTGGAGTGACTGACTCACTCAATACTTCATAGTAGACTTCCTTGCCAGAAGGCGACGCGTGGGTCAATTCTAGAACCACCAATTGGTCACTACAGTAGTGGTTACTTCTACAGTGCTTCTACAGTGTTTTAAAAGCTGAGGTTGGAGAGTTGAAGGAGGAGGTCTTGCTTCTCCAGGAGGAGATTAGGAGGCTGAAGGTCCACCTCAATGGGCCTGGGAGAGAGTGTGAGGTGGTTGGAGATGTGGGGAATGAGGCTTCTAGCAGTGAGGTGCAGTCTGTCTCTCACTGTGAGGAGGCTGTAGGTGGGGTGGTAGCAACGGCTACCAGCAGTGAGGTGCAGCCCAGCACCTGCTACAAGTGGCGAGTTGTTTCACAGTAATGGGAGGGCGCATCAGAGTAAGGAAAGTTAAGAGTGCAGATCTGAAGGTGGAAATCGCTTCTCTGTTCTCCAGGATGAATGTACTTCAGTGGCCAGTGAAGGTAAGGGTACTACTGCCCCTGCTAATGAAGGTAAGCGCATTCTTGTGGTTGGTGACTCCAGGTAAGATATGTTGATCGTGCTTTTTGTAATAGGAATAAGAAGATGAGAGATAGAGTGTGCTTCCCTGGAGCTGGTGTTGGGGACATTGTCAACAGACTGGATAATATCATGTCAGGTAATGGGAACAAGCCCATTATCTGTCTCAGTGCGGGTTTGGAAATGATATTGGGAAGGGTAGGAGAGAAGAGCTGCTAGATAAGTACAGGTCAGCTATAGATTTCATTAAGTCTAAGGGAGGGACCCCAATCATATGTAGCATCTTGCCTAGAAGGGGAGTAGGAAATGAATGGTTGTCTAGGGCAATTGGTGTAAATTGCTGGCTTTGACAGATACTGCAAGGAATTGCAATCCCATTCATTGACAACTGGAACAACTTTTATGGCAAACATGATATGTATGCAAGGGATGGGGTTCATCTCTCTGGGGCAGGGGTGGTGCACTTGCAGACTCGATTGAGAAGGCCATTGGGGGAAATGCCTATGATTTTAAACTGATGGAAGATAGAGGTATGGGTGTGTTGTGGGAAAAAGCAGGTTGCAACACTAGGGTTGGAAAAAAGTAAATGTATAAAAGGCATTCAGCATGAAGTTATAAAAAAAAGACAATAGAACAGGTCAGCAAACAAAGGGGGACAGCAGGGGGGCAGCAAGGGACTAGCTCCCTTAAGGTTTACTATAAATAGCAGGTTTAAAAAATAAGATAGATGAGTAAGAAAATTGCAAGTGCAAAAAACATAGAATTATTCTATAACAGAGACCTGGCTCAATCTAAAAGATGAGAGATCCCCTCTGAAGTCCATACAAGGCAATTAAATTTTTCCACACTGACAGGGTCAACGGGAAAGGGGGTGGGTAGCGATTATTCGAGAAAATTTAAATTGTTTTTTAGACAAGAATTAATTAGAAGCTCACCCACTGAATCGTTTGGTTACAGCTTTCGGGGGCCGGGGAAAAAATAATTTTGGGTTGATTTACGGGGCCCCAAAAATCTTGATGGGGGTGCAGTAAACTTTATGGGACAAAATCTAAGGCATCTACATACAAAAAATGTTGTGCTAATGGGAATTTCAACTATAGACAGTTTTGGACTGGAGCAATTTGACGGGAAATTTTTAAGTCGGGTGACTTCTTGATACGATCCAGATTTTTTTTTTAAAACAGTTTGTGACGACCCAAACTAGGGAAATAACCTCCTTGACTGGTTCTTGCCGTAGGGAAACACTATTAATATTTGGGGTTTAAATGATGAGTTTGGGGGAGAGTGATCACAAATCACCTTTTTAACATACAGGGAAATTCCCAAATAATGGAAATCAAGTTCCGTCCCTGACTTTCGCTGGGATTTATAGGACTGAAAAATTACTTAGGTGGGCTGAACGGGGAATGACCTGACTAGGGGTAGTAGGTGGTGATGGTCCCCGATATGAGCTTTCCGGGATAGTTCTAGCTGCTCATCAAATTATTTTCCCAAAAATGGGGAAATCGATAAACAAAAAATGATCCTAAAGGGTGAAATAGATTAAAAATATCTGTTGGTCAAAAGAGGGCATATATAGGCAAATAAAGGGGAAAGGGGGAATTAAGAAATCGATATTTCAGTTAAAGAGAGAAATAAAAAAAGGGAATTAGAAAAGAAATAGGATTTTGAGGTTAAAGTTGCAAGAGAAACGAAGACTAAACCCCAAAAAGGGTTCTTTTAGGATACAGAAGTAAGATCGGGGGCAAATAGGGCCCCCTCAAAAGTTCCCGGGGCAGCTCATGCTGTAAAGGAAAAGTGTAAAATTTTTAAACTACTTCTCTCAGTTTTTACACGGGGGATACCAGCGATTTTCCAGAAATGAAAAAATTATGTAGAACAGGCGATAATAAACTGTGACTATTAGGGTCACAAGTGACAGGGGCCCTTAGGCAAATGAAAAATTAAAAAACCTAACAAACCCCCGGGCCCCTGATAATGTATGAAAGGGGTTCAAAAGGAATGTAAAGAGGAGCTTAGCACATTTTTGGGCTAATTTTTTCAAATTCATACAAACTGGCTGGGCCAGAAAGTGGAAAATGCAAATGTGATCCCTTTTTCAAAACAGGTGACGGGCCCTTAGCTTCGAACTATAGCCCAAATAACCCAAACCCCCATAGTGGGAAAATTTATGGAATAATAATTGCCGAGGAGTTCGTACCCCCTTAAAAAGCATAAATTTAATCAACAAATTCGCATTTTTTTAAAAAGGGGGCTTTCCCTCCCTTTAAAAAATTTTATTAACTTTTTTCACTAAGGTTTTTTGGGGGGGAGTCAGGGTAAGATATGATATTGTGTATAGGACTTCAGTAAGGCTTTTGACGGGGTCCCACTCAAGACTTAGAGAAAATTAAGCACTAAAGGGGGAAAAATTTTTTTTCCTGGATAGAGGCAGGGTTTGACAAATAGGCAGAGAGAGTTTGCAAAAAATGGGGGAGAAATCAGAGGGGGAAGCGTCCGGGGGTTTTCCATAGGGGTCAGTTTTGGGCCCCCTGCTGTTCACAATCTACATAAACGACATAGAGGGCATAAAGAGGGGGACATCGGCAAGTTTGCCCGATGACACCAAAATAGGCCGTCGAATTCTTCTGACGAGGACATTCGAGAAACTCCAGGAAGATTTGAATAGACTGATGCAGTGGTGGGAGAAGTGGCAGATGCAGTTTAATATAGACAAATGCAAAGTTCTAAATGTTGGACAGGACAATACCATGCCACATATAAACAAAAATAATGTAGATTTAATATTACGGATTGCGAAAAAGATTTGGGGATTCTGGTTAGCAGTAATCTGAAACCAAGACAACAGTGCATAAGTGTTCGCAATAAAGCTAATAGAATCCTTGGCTTCATATCAAGAAGTATAAATAATAGGAGTCCTCAGGTTGTTCTTCAACTCTATACATCCTTGGTTAGGCCTCATTTAGATTATGCTGCACAGTTTTGGTCACCGTATTACAGAATGGATATAAATTCTCTGGAAAATACAAAGGAGGGGAATGACAAAGATGATCCCATGTATCAGAAACCTTCCCTATGAGGATAGACTAAGGGCCCTGAAACTGCACTCTCTAGAAAGATTGATTGAGGTTTATAAGTGGAAGACAGGAATAAATAAAGGGGATGTAAATAGTGTGCTGAAAATATCTAGCCTAGACGGGCCCTCGCAGCAAGGGTTTTTTTTTGGGAAAAAAATTCAGATTCAGGAGGGATATAGGAAGTACTGGTTTGGTAATAGAGTTGTGGATGAGTGGAACAAACTCCCAAGTACCGTTATAGAGGCCAGAACGTTGTGTAGCTTTAAAAATAGGTTGGATAAATACATGAGTAGATGTGGTGGGTGTGAGTTGGACCTGATAGCTTGTGCTAACAGGTCGGTTGCCGTGTTCCTCCCTTAAGTCAATGTGACCTGACCTGACAGGTTGGGTGCATTAGCTTAAGCCGGTGGGGCTTGGACCCGCCTCGCATGGGCCAGTAGGCCTTCTGCAGTGTTCCTTCGTTCTTATGTTCTTATGTTCTTATACTGTACCCGATAATAATATATAGTCGAACCTGCTTTATCTAGCTAGTAATAAAGTGGTTCGCGATATATTATTACAGAACTTATTTTAACCAGGCCTTTTTTTTTTGTATATAATGGAGTGAAGTAGGGGGGCGTAACACCTCCCCCCTCGTGACTGACGGTCGCCATTGACTTGTACTCTTGTGGTGGGGAGCATCTGTCACAGTCAGAGGTTGTAACATAGACAGCAGTCCTACATCATCTCCAGCTTTCTCCACAAAAATAGATGGTCATAAAAGTACCGACTCAACTGTTAAAATAAAGGTATATTAATAAAATTTTTAAGGCCTAGAGAGGGCATCAGCAAATAATTTGTTTTCCTTTTATATGGGAAATGGTAATAGAGAAGGGTTGAATTTCAAAGCCCAACGAAAGTATTCTGGCATTCTTCGAAATTTTTTTTAAAAATTTATGAAGGTCAAAGGATTATGATCGGAGTACATCGATATCTGATGGGTAGAAGATCCTAAATATACATCAAAATTCTCTAGGCATACAACGAGAGCTAAGGCTTCTTTTTCTATAGTTGAATAATTAATTTGGTGTTTCTTTAACTTAGAAGAAAAAAAAGAAACAGGTTTAATAGGTAAATTTGGACCCCTTTGTAACAATGCGGTCCCAAAGCTAGCCGGGCATCTTTTTGTAAGGGGAATGTTTTTTTAAAAATCAGGACTTAGCAATACTGGGGAAGGGGAAGTAATCTTTTTAAACGTTAAAGCAATTTCAAGTCCTGGGTCCATGAAAACTTTTTTTTTGGCTTTTAATTCAGTTGGGGGGAAAAAAGTCCTGTAAAAATTTCGGACAAAACCCGACGGAGTAACGGAAAAACCCCTAAAAATCTTGTTAGCTTTTCCTTCCTTGGGGGTGGGAAAATTTCAAAGGGGCCTTTATTTTGGGTTAAAAGGGGAGCGACCACCTTGTCCAATCCGAAAACCCAAGTTTTTAATTTTTCGTCGGGCCAAAACTCCACTTGGACAAATTCACTGAAAAATTTTTTTACTTAAGGGCGTAAAACAAGGTTTTTTAAGCTGTTAAGGTTTTGGGGGCCAAACTATCGCTTTTTAAACGAAAAGTCGTCTAATAAGCTTCTTCCCCCAATCCCCCCGTAAGTATGTTCATAATACGGGGAACGTAGAAGCCGCGTTACAGAACCAAAGGGGGCATAACGAAATACTTGTATAGGCCACAGGTATCGTAAAACCCGATTCTCTTGACTCTTGGTGAAAAAGGGATTTTGTAAAAAACCCCTTTAAAAACCCAATTTTTACTGATATACTTAGTCGGGACCTTGTCTATTAAAGTGTCAATTCTGGGTTTGGGAAAAACCCATCAGGTTGTTACAGCTTTGACTTTTCAAAAATCCGTGCACATACGGGAGGTCCCATTGGTTTAGGGACTAGAATGCCGGGGATGCCCAAGGATGTTATTTGGGTTTTTTATCAACCCGTTGGAAAAAGAAGTTCACCCTCCCCCTCTAGCCCCTTTTTTTTTGGGGGACTCACTCTGTAGGGAGATTGCTTTTTGGGAGTGGGTTTCTCTGAGAGTAACATCGTGCCCCCCAACGTACCGGTTTTGGGACGTCATTGAAAAGGTGGAGATTTGCCTTAATCGGATTTTTTTTTCGTGCCCTTTGTCCATTTCCAGTTTTATAGTAGAGAATTTAAAAAATTCTTTAAAGGGCTGTCAAATTTGTTCAAAAAACGGGTATTCCTATATTTCCCGAACTTAGGGAACCCCGTTCTTGGTTCGAGGAGTTATAGTAAAAAAGGGAAACGATTCCTGAATGGGGTTTAATTTGGGTTTAAACGTGATACGTCTTTTGTGAGTTCCTCTTCTTCGGTCCTACCAGTAGTTCACGTCACTTGGGCGCTTCACGTTTTTCTAAAGGCCCTTTAAATTTTGGGTGTAGAGCTGCCCCTGAGAAATGTTGAACCAAAACTTGATTTTTGGTTCAAATGAACGAAGTTTAGTTCGACGATCTTTTTCCCTTCATTTACTCTGTGTTGTCGAAAGTTTTCGGGGCCCCAATTTTCCTAGCAGGCTCGGCGTTCTTTCTTTAAAGGGGGGAGACTCCTAAAAGTCGGGTTTCTCCCCCGGTCCAAGCTTTTTTGAAAAACCTGTAGGGGCCCTCAAATTTTGATCCCCAATTAAAAAATAAAAATGGCGAAAACTTAAAAGTTGTTTTTCGCTTTCTTTGGGAAAAAAAGAGTAGGGGAATACCTTCCCCCAATCTTTGGAATCTGTAAACAATAGGCCCTCATCATAATCTTCAAAGTTTGATGGAAACCTTTCACCACGCCTTGTGAGGGGGGCGATGGGCCGTCGCGTAAACCGTCTTGCCCCAAGACCCAAAGGTTTTCACGGAAAATTTTGAAGTAAAATTCGCCCCTTGATCCGATTGAATTTTCTTTGGAAACCCCAAAGTGAGAGAAGAATTTAAATCGTGTCTCACTATTAGGCAGCTTTAAAAATCCTCCAGAGGAACGTTTCCCGGACTGGTGACGGTGTCCATGAAGTGAACGGGAACGGGTTTGCCCTGCCGAGTCTTGGGTAGGGGGCCCGACACAGTCGATCACCAGACGTAAAAAGGGTTGCCTTTACTTGTATGGGGTTCAACGGGCGGTGGGGATTATGTCGGGTTTTCCTCTATTTGACACCGGAAAGCTTTTTCATACCGTTCCATTCTTCCTTATTTTTGGCCATGTGAAGTGCTTAGCAATTTTTCTAAAAGTTTCTTTTGTCCCAGAGTCCACTTTGAGGACTGTCAGAGCAAACTTATATGCTAAATTTCTAAATGGGGTAGGAAGCCCACTGATGATCATTTTAAGGTCCTAGTTTTTTTCGTAAGTCCTTCTCCCAATGTAAGAGACTGCCCCTTTAAGGGTTCTTCTCCCGACACAGCAAGTTTCCTGATGTCATTTAAGGAGGGGTCTTTTTGGAGTTCTCTTACTAGACCCTCCTTTCGAGAAAAAATCTATTTCGGAAACCACCGATTTTAGGAACTGGTATGGGGTTCTGGGTGGATTGTTGACTCGACCTCGAGCATTCGTTGAATTGCTCCTACCCTACGTCGACGTCGTCCAGATTTCCTCCGATACCAACGGAAAACGCGATTTTTGGGTCATTGCCGGGGTTACTATCCAAGGAAAGGGGGTGGGTTTCCTTTCTTTCGGGCTTCATGCGTAATTTCCTGGGTTGGATTTCCAAAACTAGGGGCTTTTCCAAGATTCCTTCCCCGCAATCGTTCCCAATCACTAGGTCTACGTCTTTTATGGGGAAGTTAGTTGGAGACCTCCGTTGACGTCCGCCCTTAAAAAAAAGGGGTTTAACATATAACTTGTACAGGGGTACTCGCGTAGTGGAGCCCCCATAAGTTTCCAAAAAAAACGTCGAAAATATATATCGGCGGGGAAAGTAACGCCTTCTCTTAAAATGTTAAGTGGGCCCCCATCCCTAAAGGAATTTACTTGCAACAACTGGCTATCGGTAATTCCTACTTTTCTTTTGGAAAAATAAAGGGCTTATAGCTCTTGACAAATTTGACGATGATACCCCTATTTGCTTAGTCAACTAGGAGGTCTGTTCTTTTCCCTTGGGACGAGGGGTCTATCTTGGCTCGGATTCCTTTGGGTGAGTCGTAGAGGATATGATTTTGTGACAATCTATAGGATGTCCCTTCCCCGGTCCTATCACTTAAAAGCATTGTGATTTGAAATGTCCCAGCTTCGAACATCGAACTTTAATTTTTTTCCCCTGACCTATTGGTCTAAGGATGGGCTCGATTGAATTTGGGGTTTTACTTCGGGTTTACTTGTTCACGGGGGTGAACGGGTTGGGTAGTCGCTTACCGAAAGGCCCCCGCAGGTTGGGGCTCGTGTGGGGTTTTATAACTGGCTGCTTTCAGATTTTACCAACCCTGGGGGAAAACTCGAAGTTTCTGCCCGCGCGGCAGCTCTAACAACGTCGTTTGCGGAGGCCAACAAAATATGGCGAACTCCCTCTGGAAAATTTGCAACAAAATTTTTAACATTAATTTTGATAATCTTTTTAAAATCGTGACCCGAGAAGCTCGACACCCAAGTTCAAAAGCCATGCTTTCCCTCGGGCAAAATCTAAATAAGTTTGTCCTGTTTTCCCTTTATGGAACGAAAAAACTTTTGGTAACTAATGGGGGCATTCTTGCTTCAAAAAAGTTTTCTTTACTACGTCTATGGCAAAAAACCCAAAGGAAAGGAGGCGACACAAGACTGCGCCCTTTTCCTATAGGGCGGTGCAGCAAAGGGCCCCTTTGTTTTGGGCCAGCCCTTGAACGTGCGATTTTTCAAAAATTTCAAAGAATTCATCTAAGCCTGTTTTGTTTTAAACTTAGGTCCTTAGACTGCTTTATGCAACAACCCGGTTAGTGCTCTTGTCTTCTTCCCGGGAAATCCCTTCTGCTTTTTCAAAAAGAAAAACCTTTCCCCCTAAAACTTCCCCGTTTAGACTCTTTTAGCTTCGTTTGAATTTTGTAATAGTAAATGCGTTCTATTTTCCCCTAGTTGTTTTGGGCGTGAAATTTCCCAAAGGTAATGACACCGAGGGGAATTCGGGCGTTTCTCCCGGGAAATATTTTTGGACGAGCACCATCCTAAAATTATCCCCTCATTTTACTGAGGGTTGTTCCCAAACCCCCGATAATACTCCTACATTCCGGGGGAAAGAACGGGGGGGACTTTGAGATGGGGTGAGTAGTAAGGCCCTTGAAAACCCCGGCTCAAATTCATTATTTAAGGCAGTTTCCCCTCCGTGGGGTTTCTATTCCTCGAATGGAAATTAAATATCTTCCAAATTAATTCTGGCATTTCTTGGGATTTTGGAAATAAACTTTCCTTAATTAGGGACCTAAACTCTGGCCCATGGGGATTATTATAAGGTATATTAACTGTCTATGTCGCATAGTTGCTGATCCCCCGTATTCCCCGATTATAAGCATAGCAAAATTTGTATCATCCCTGTGCTTTAGACATGAGCCCTCGTGGGCCTTTGGCTTTGTGTGCGTCATGGGGATACACATGGGCAGGATCTCTCTGTCCCGTCCTCACTCGGCGGGAGACCCACAGGGTGAACGGCTAGGCACGGGCTCCATTTTCATCTCAGTCGACAAACCCCACCATCCCACAAATGGTCCCACCCTTTTCCACGATATCTCCATTCAAGAACCCCTTACGACAAATGGTGACAGCGGAGGGCCCGTAATTCTAAAGATTACAGCGATTTCTGGAGTAAAAAAGTCGACCCGCAAGACGGCCATTTCGTGTGACCATAGGCCTACGTACCGGATTCACCCAGCCAGCTACCTAAGCCCGCTACTTACCGCTTCTACTTTTTTTCATGGGGCGTCTCTTTGTATTTGTGGTTTTCTTCTTTTTCATTACTCCCGAGGGGGTTTTACCCGAGTTTTCAAATAAGCCCCGCTTCAGTCTGGGGGGGGGGGAGTCAGAACACCCGAGTCCAGCCCCCGCCAGCCTACTCCATCCAATTTATTTTGATGCCAAGCCGCTTCCACCCCTGCTGTGCTATCGTGTAAATTTCAAGTATTTTGTGTGAAGGGTTTTTAAAATAACCGTAGCAACTAACCCAGGTGTCTTACCCCAGTACTCAAGCAAGCCACATGAGTAGCCTTCATCGCTTGTGATTCAATTTCCCAAGCATTCTGAGTGCTCCTTGTCATCCTTGTGGTGTTGTAGTATTTCGTGGGTTTCTTCTAAGCCAGCCGGCTTAGAATTATCTTCGCGGCAGTGTGGGTTTCTCAGTGGGGGCTTACGACGTTAAAACCCATAAGCCCAGCCACTCACGATCACGTGTGTCGCACCATTGCCGGTCTCAGACGCCTGCTCAGCCATTACCCACAAACCCAACTACAGCCCGGGCCATTACAAACTCACCTACCTCATCAGGGGTTTTGGGTGCACTGCTAAGGGGTGTAGCACCATATTTTAAGGACCACATAGGGGGTCAAGAGCTAGAGTGTGGCACGCCATCTTTAAAGCCTCCTGGGGTGTTGTCAAAACGCCGATTTAAAGGAAATTTTCTACGATCATCTGTGCAGAGGACAGCAGCAAGACGATATTAAACAACCCCATCAATCTCATTTTTTCAAGTGTTACAGCTATAATAATTTTTTTAGAGACATTTGCGAGTGTTGAGACATTTCTTTTGTGTTCCCAGGGGAATTTTTTCTTAGTGACATTCAGTGACTCTTGATCAGACTCAGTGTTTATCATGTCTGAATTGCTTTCATTTCTTTTAATCTCCTTAATTCAGTGTTAATTTTCGTGCATTTTTTTTATATCTGTTGTGTTGTGTATCTTTTTATACACTTGAAGTAAGTACTTAGTGTTTCCCTTGTTGTGTGTGCAACATATGAGCAATATAGAACTTGTGTTTAAACTTCAGAATTCCAGTGAATTAATTCAGTAATTTTTCACCCCCATATTCTGCATCAAAAACTCAGTGTTGTCTGTTATTTTTTTTCTTCCCAGCATTTGTGTAATTTTTATTTTTTTTTGTTCCCTGTGTGTTGAACATTCTTGTGTTCATATTCCTTTATTCAGCCAGTGTTTAATTTGTCTTTTTCCACAGACAATAGTCCCCATTTTTTAAAGTCCCAGCAAGAACTCAATTTTACAAAATTTTTCACACATCAAGTTTCATTGCAAAAAAATTCTAGTATTTGTGTTTATGTTGAGTTTTGTGTTCTGCATCACTGTAAGTGTTGTGTTCCTTTTTGTTGGTGTTTTTGCACCTTATTATTTATCATGTTTTATTGAAAAAAATTCCCACTCTTGTGCAATTTTTAAGTTCTCCTTTTAAAGTAAAATGTTCTTTTGCTTGTTGTTTAAGTGCAGTTAAGAGTTAAAGTGTTAATTCCTTGATATATTTCTTTTTTTGTGTGTTATATTTTTATTATGCACATAGACTCATTTTGCAATAATTCTTGTGCAAAATTGTGTTGCTATTAAAGTTTTTCTTGCAGAAAATTTTATGCAGTGTTGTGCAATACAGTTTTTTTACAGTGCAGTTTCTTATGCTCTGTTCTGTGCATAGTATTTTATTCTGTCTGTCATTTTATTTTAATTTCAGTGAATTGTGTTTTGTTTTAATTTTTGCAAAAGTTTATTGAGTCCATTTTATTATTTTATTGTGTATTTTTCCTTGTTGCATTGAAAGTAAAGACAACTCCTGTGCCATTTATTCAATTTAAAGTAAAAGTTGAGCATATTAGATTTGAGCAAAGTACAAGTTCTCTTGATTTTCAGTGTTTGTTAAGTTGCATATTATTCTTGTGTGAGTTCTTTGCTTACTGTGTAACTTGTCAATTTTTAATTACTTATGCAGAATAGTTAAGCATTTTCTTCCATTTAAATTCACTGTGTTGTGTGTTCCTCAGTTATCATTTTCTCTGTTCTCTAAATTCTAGTTTTTACATTTTGCAAACTGTCTCAAGTTTTCTCTAGCGATGCCTCAGCACTTGCTGCTAGTACAAACCCTTAATGTGTCAGCCCAAATTCGAGTAACTCCGTATCAAAAGATAGACATACTCAGACTTCTGGCCTGTGTAACTTCACTCGTGATCCGTATGATGCTATTGCCATTATTCAATGGTGACCCAGACAACCTTGGGAAAGGGTTTGGTTTACTGCCCGTTAGAGCCAGAGCTAACGCTTCAGTTTATGGTCCCCCATCTGAGAGTCTTTTAATAAGTATCGGAAAGGAGAGTCTAGCCCGTTTTTTCAGCTGCTCAAATGTATTTAAAATTAATCGTATGAAGGACTTCCAAGATCTGACCATGGTGGCAAGTTATGAACAGTTAATTCGCAATTATCTTAAACCAGTGCGAGAAACCCATCCGTTCGTTGTTCTCAAACAATTAGTTTGCACAGGCCCCCAGACCAGAAGAGTCATTAGAGGAGTTTGCTCTCCGTTCAATAACCCAATGTCCTCATTTGTTTTAAAACAGGCAAAAATTTAAGATATCTTAACGATAGTGATAAACCAGCCCTTGATGGATTTTTCCAGATTAGCTGCATTTGGGGTCGTTTTAAAAACTAATGCACCGACTCTAAGTATGTGTACAATTCAAGTCCGCTAGATGCTAATATGGGACCGCTTAAAGCTCTAATCCATGTACGAAAATTTTTGTTCCCCAGGGATCCTTCCCTTATCGTAGGTCTATGCCAAACACCTTGTCCAATCCTGTACCTCCTTTGGGTTTTCGCTACTACCAAAAACCCCCCAACCGCAATCACTCACGCTCATCATCCAAAGCAAGTGTTAAGGCTATCATTCCCGTAACACCCATAGTACGTACAGTAACCACAGTCAATAATTTGCTACAATTGGGTTTCCGTGGCCATATCGCTGTAATTGTTTGACAGTTACCCTAAGAAGCGTCGTTTCTGATGATGAGTACCAGTCAGATCTTCCCTACTGTACTCATCATAGAATTCATGGGACATGATACATGACATGGACATGATACATTTTGAGTGCAATGCGCTCTACAATATGCGGTTTCTCTAGATTTTTTCCATGGCCGTTCCAACCGCAGAGCCAGGAGAGGAAAAAAGACGTCGAGGTTTTACATTCTAATCAGAACCAGGCTATTCTTCCAATTCGGGGGAATTAGAGCGCCCCAGTCAAACCGCCCCAATGGTGACGGTAAGTGATAATGAGTACACCATCCCCGTTCACAATTCCTTTGAAGCTTTAAGCAGTCTCGAGAACGACAATCCTGCTGATGATGTGGCTTCACACGTCTCCTGACGTAGAGGAATTTTGGGGTTGAATAAAAAGATGCTTTCTCCGATGATAACTCAACTTCCTTGTTTGATATAGTTTCTAATGCAAACGATTGGTCCCTTAGTACAAGTTCTGTTCCATAATGCGCCCGTTATGTGTCATGGGATCTGGTGCGCAAGTTAATATCATTAGGTCTAGCTTGTTTAAAGAGAAGCGGTTACGACGTATCCTCCTCGTTTAACCAATACTGTAACCTCCTTGGTGGAGTAGCTGGTTCTCTTCTGCGAGTCCGAGGTCAAAAATTCGCTCCCCTTTACTACCCAGGCAGAGATTTACTGTGCTTTTTTTGTTTCGACCAGTTTAAACTTTCCCCTGGTGACCTTTTTTGGGGTTTGTTTCCCTGCGAGACTTCGCATTGTGCTCGCCCCGTACCGAGGCTGCCCAAATAGATGATTTAAAATCTTCCTTTTGGGGTTCCCAGTTGGATGAAATCTGTCATACTGTGCAGAGTATGATGTAGCATTAAGTCCTTTAAAAACCCAATGCAATTTCCATAGCGTACCCAAACGGTCAGGCACTGGTAATTTTGTCATCCCATTTGTGTTCCACCTATACCTTCAGACTTGCAGGAGGTTCGTTGCCCCCAAGGTCCCAGGCCTCAGACAGCCTTGAGTGCACAGCCCATCCCTGCAATGACTGCTAGTCGGTAGTTTTTTTCTCAAGGGGTGCCTTGCAGAAAACGTTACTTGGGAAATGTAAGGATCTCTTTTTGGGTGTCACTGCCCTTTGCAGAAAGGAGTCTCTGTTGCGGGTGGGGGCTTTTCATAGAGTGTTGTTGTTGTTCTAAAGTTTCCGTGGGATACCCTCCTAGTTGACAGTGATTTCTGCAAGGCAAAGGTTTATTTGTTGAACCCTTTCCTTACACATTGTAAGAGACGTAAGATCCATTTACCCTTGCTAACACTTTGGGTCACGGTTTGTCTCAGAGCAAAAACCAACCCCGTTGACCTAGTTCACTATCCTTACCCTGTTCAAGCAGGATGACGTGTCACCTGACCAGTGGGCGGTGTTATTTCTCCGGGGAGGGGCCTCATCCTCTTCACCGGATCAACCTGTTTCCCAGTTGAGGAGAAAGATTTGTCCCACGGCTTCCGACGAAGTAAGCGTTTGTTGACTCTGTTGAACAAAGTCGTAAAACTATTTTTACCAGGTGAGAAAAAGGGTTTTAACGAACTTATTTTCCCCTCGTATTCACTTGAACCTGGGACTAACCTATTTACATACCCGCGTACAGAATGCCCTTCACAAGTTGCTGTCGCGAGGAATGATCAATCAAAAGCTCAATGATGGAGTTATTGCCATAGCAATTCCCCTGGGGGTGCGCCCTTGATCTAGGCTAGAAAGGGTGGCCTTGGCTCCGGGATTGATTTAGGAAGTTAAACGCGAAAAACCCTTCAGATCGTTTCCACTTC